>CM056170.1:22969975-23231441 GCA_029691765.1 Entomobrya proxima | reverse complement strand
TGGAGATAGCTTGATATGGCCCAGAATCCCGCACAGTCTCGACCCCTGCCCCAGGCCAAGGAGGCTCTGCTAAAGGCGTATAACAAGAGGTTAAAGGATAGCGTCAAATCAATGGTCGATAACTTTTCCGGTAAAAGCGTAATGCGTTTGTTGCATTCATTGGTTTATTATAGTTTCACAGCAGTTAAATAATTGTAATTGTGTGTCTCCTTCTGATTTTGCAGAGATTATCAAACTTGCCAAAGTGGAGAATGAAGGTCAAGTGTTCCGCGCAACACAGGCGGATGAAGACAACTTTGAAATGACTGTCAGGGCCGCAAACATGGTGAGTCGCGCATGAATTTCCTTTTAAATTGGCTTTAATTCTCTATACAACGTCAAACATACATTGTGCACGTGTACATTTACAACGCCCACTTTTAAGATGTCTTGAGGAAGCCGAATCAAATTATTGTTTGTGTGCGTTATAGTAGCTAATTTATTATATACTTTACTTATAAAATGATTATTTTGCACAGGTACGCGCAGGTGAAGCCCTGATGAAACTGGTGGCAGACATCAAGCAGTACCTGATTCTCAATGACTTCCCCTCTGTAAACGACGCCATCCTGCAGAACAGCCATCTTTTCAAGCAGAAACAAGTGGAGTGTGACCGAAAGTTAATGACATTAAGGGATGACATGGCTGCTGATCTTTACGATCTTGAAGAAGAGTATTATTCATCCACTTTCAAATAAAGTAGAAATAACATCATCGTAGCAGAAGATGTGTTCAAAAAATTCTGCAAATGTTTCGTCCTTTGTAAATATCGTTCGTTTTTTGTACTACTATTTCCGGTTGTCTTGTTCAGAATAAAAGGTTTTTTTGTACATACATTTCAAGTGCACAATGACTGGTTTTCGTACTTGCTCATAATGAACACTACCTTTTGGCTTTCTCTCTACAATTTCAATAGTCAATGAATGTTGGTGGAAAAAGTCGTCTTAATTTCCGACAAGTGAAAATATACTATGACTTGATGACTTGTACATGATTTATGAGAAGCCATTAATTATTAGATGAATTTATTTTCTGGAACGACAGACACGGTCGATTTTATTTAAACACTGAAGACTTGTTTATATTATCATCATAATGTTTTATACTTTTGAAAGTTACAATATTTTATAATGTCTTATTATTGTATTTATTCTTGTATTTTTTCTCTTTTTTGTTCATGCTGCAGGAAGGCAATTTTTATTACAGTTTCCGATTGATAATTCCTTTCTATCTGGAAGGTACACTAATATACAATGTACATAGTATGGACAATACAGTTTTTTTCATTTTCTCGCAATGAAATCATCAAAAGCTATATATAAATGCGAATTTAATGCGTAATCTTCACAAAACCTAATTATACACGTTATTTTTAATGAAATCATACATAGTTTGGTATCCATTGTAAATAATTCATGTTTGCATGGGCAGTTACATCGTATTCATAGAAAATATATCACTGGACAATGTTTCAAAGTTTTATATAGTAAAAACATGCAAACACAAGACTTTGTAAATTACCATACAAGGAATTTCTACACTTTACATTGTAAAATTCAAAAGCGTGCTTCTTATCAAAACATTAATTCTATTACTACACTTCTGCGGCAAATGTCACCTGACAGGCTATAATTTTAGTTTTGAAATAAATAACTATTTTTTTGACTTTTCAAAGTTCAAAAATTTACTTTACATTGTTTTTTAAACGTTTCATTGGACCATAGAATGGAATGTTTTTGCACATCACAAGTGATTACCTTAATTATCAATTGTATGCAATTTGAATGTTTTTTGGGGGATTCATATTTTATTTTATTTTTAAATTAAAATTAACTTGTTTATTGGTCACGCTTATTATGTCTACTTAACATACATCTTAATGGCATATTTCGGTAAAAATCACAGATACTGGCACGATACACTACTATTATCTTCTCCATTCATCCGTGCCATTTGTTTTTTTGTTTCTAAAGCCTGGATTGCTAAATTCTTGTCGGAATACATTACAATATTAACAATATTATACACTTTAGTCATAATTACGCTTGGTATAGTTTTTAGTCTCGTCGTAGGTTCTCTCTGCTTTGTTGTTTGTGCTCCATTTTTGGGAATACAATTATACATTAATTTTTTACTAGCAAGTTTGGTAGGTTGACTGCATGCATAAATGGACAAAGGTATAGTAGATAAGTAAAACTTGCTTTGTGTGTATATCGATGTACATTGTACATTATCGCTAACCCCTCTACATAGCATAGCACTATATCTACATCTTATTTTTGGTGATCATAGGCGCGTGTAACGTGTAAACGTTGATCTCATCTCATAAAAGGCTTCTTACAAAACATCATCATCAATTCAAATTCGGCCGTGTATATTATAGCTATAAATCTTAACGAAGTATCGGCATTCCTTCTTAATTAAGACTGTCCAAAGAGCATAACACTACCAAAGATAACATTATTTATATAATCCACCTTATTTTAAAACATTTTTTACGCTAAATTTGTGACTATATTTAGAACATTTTAAACTTTGTCACGTGCAAAAACGTTTTTCATTGGTAATTATTATTATGCATTAATCATGACCTATTTAAGGCAAAATGGCAGACAGCCTTTACTCAAAAATTTTCTAGCATAAACTTTTCCCCTAAAATAGTATATCTGAAGACATCTCATTGCTCCATGTCGTGCTTTCCGTGTTGGGCTTTAGGTAGTCCTCTATGAAATCCGCCTGTTCCTCCTCAGCCTGTTTCTTTTTCAGTGATTGACCCGTCGTAGACGAGTTGTCAATCGCCGATGTTGTATACGAGCCCAGTTGATAGTTGTTGGTGCCTCCAACCTTGGGAGTGTAACTACCCAATGCAGTACCTACATCAGCAAAAATAAATCAAGGATTGTATTAAAACCAAACGAAACGGTACAAAAAATCCATTCTCAGTTCACCAAATCATTAAACATCACCAAAATATTGTTCGTTAGAACAAAGCCATTGTTCACACTTGTTGGCATCAATCCATAATTCTGCTTGAGACAACATAGACGAATCCAACAACTGTGCTCAAAGTTGCGTTATTACGTAGCTGAGCATAGTGAAGCTAGTATTGAGATTGTCATATTTGTCCGTCTGTCTGTCTGTCTGTCTGTCTGTGTGTGTGTGTGTGTGTGAGCACGATACAGGTCAGACGGTTTGTCAGAATCACACCAAATTTGGTACAGTGATTCATTGGGTCATCAAGAGGAACCCTATTGATTTTGAACCTGATCGGTCATCCCCCTGGGGTAATAGGGGGAGGCAACCCCCTTGACCATACACTTTTGTCAGAATGACACCAAACTTGGTACAGTGATTCATGGGGTCATCAGGAGGAACCCTATTGATTTTGAACCTGATCGGTCATCCCCCTGGGGTAATAGGGGGAGGTAACCCTCCTGACCATATGCTTTGTCAGAATCGCACCAAATTTGGTATCTTGATTCTTTGGGCCATAGTAAGAAGTCCTGTTGACTTTGAGCCAGATTGGTCGTCCCCCTGGGGTAGTAGGGGGTGGTAACCCCCCCTGACAATGGAATTAGTCAGAATCACACCAAATTTGGTACAATGATTCATTGGGTCATGAGAAATAGCCCTATTGATTTTTAGCAGGATTTGTCACCCCCTGGGGTAGTAGGGGGAGGTAACCCCTCGGACCATAAAACTTGGCCGTTTGAATCGCACCAAATTAGGTACATTGATTCATTGGGTCATGAGAAATAATCCTATGACTTTTAACCTGATTTCTCGTCCCCCTGGGGTAGTATGGTGAATGGAGTCAGAAGACAGACATCCACTTGGCTCAGCTACGTATTTCAAATGATCGTTAAATCGGTTTATTTTAGTGAACGAATAAGAAGCCAAAAAATTACACAATGCCAATATTTCTTCATGATGCTGTGCATTTTTCTCTCTCTGATATGGCAATACCTTATCAAGTTTGCAAAAGTGCAACTATGTTTTTTTGGTTTTGTGCAGGCAGAAAAACCACAAAATAGGGAAAAAATAGAACAAAAAGGTTCAGTTTCTGGCTAGAAGGGAAAAAACGGGGCTCGATGGCTCGTGCTAATGATAAAGAATTGGTACGCTACAACAAATTATATAATGGCAACTTGAACACTTACTGTTTGAAATGACACTAGGTTTTCTCGGATTCGCATGGTTCTCGTTTTCGGCAGAGGGCTCCTCCTCAATGGCAAAGGATGACTCGGAGGGATACTCGTGGGTAGTGGTAGCCTCCTCGTTGAAAGATATGCTTAGCTGTTTTACAAATGCAAAAATAATGTATAAAATGAGATGCAACGAATTCAATATACAACAATAATTGTGGAGATTTACTGCATTATGATTTGTAACTTACCTTTTGTGACTTGGGTCTCTTCTGAATTGAGCTCTTTCCGTTAATTATAATGTTTGCTCCCTCAAAGTTGGGAATCACCTTTGCGTCTGTCGAGTCCTTGTCCAACGAGTTGAGCAAAGCCTGTTCCTCCGGCCCCATGTGACCGCTGGCTTTTCTCAACCCATCGTCCTCTATATAGTCGGGAACTTGCTTGCGAGCCGTAAAATTGAACACCATTGAACCATTACCCCCCTTCTGACTTGACTTTTTGCTCTGATGCACTCGCAACTGGGAAACTGGCTTGCTGGACGAAACTGAGGAGCTATTTGAGTCAGTCGGAGGAGGAGTAACGGAAGGACTAACAGTTCTGGGGGGCGGAGCAGGAATTTGATCCCCAGACTTTGTCACTTGCTGACGATGATGGTCGCTGCTTCCCAGAGGAGGCTGTTGCTGCTGACCATTTTGTAAATTGGCCCCTGGGGTTGTTGTTGATGTACCAGTCTTATTGTTTGCCTTCTCCACTACGACAACCTCTTTTGTGGTCTCCTCTGGACTTTTGGCTCGATTTTGTTGACTTGCCAGTCTTTCTAAAACGGGAGGACTCACTTTCCCGTTCTTTAATGGACTTGAGGGTCTCATAAATGCATTTTCTTCTGAATTGATGGTGGATACGGGACTTTTCACCCTTGGAACGGGTGATTCACTTGTAAACGGACTTAGGCTTCGCTGATTTTCAATAATTAAAATGGGACTCGTAGCGGGAGAAGGTTCCTGAACAGAACCTGTTGAAACCGCCGTGGCATTTTTCCCCTTTTGTGCAGATGCTACCGTGGAAGGCACTTTGGGACTGCTCGTAAAAATCGGTTTGGGACTTAAAGGTGGTTTCTGCAAACTATTCTGATGCTGAAGCAATGGCTTGTTGGGGTATCCAATTGGCGACAAAATGGGAGATCTACCTCTGTTATTCTCAACAGACGCACTGGGTGCACCGTTAACAGTACCACCACCACTCTTCACAGCATTACTGTTCAAAAGACTGCCACCATTACTCAGTGTGGGTTTAATAATTCCAATCTGCTTTTGACCATGAGCTAATGCTTGGGATGATGGGGATGCCGTTGTGAAACCCTGCTGTTTATCTTGCGTAGATTGCATTGCTGATGGTGATGCCGTTGTGCTCTGAGCCGTGACCTTTGGCTGGGCTACATTATCTGGTGATTGGTTCCCCAAGCCACCACTTGCTGATTGGGACTTTGTCAGTCTTAAAGCTTGACCAATTCGCTTGTTTAGGTTCTCCTGATTTCGCTCAAATATTCGAGCCGTCTCACGCACAATGTCGTGAGGTGGCAACTCGTGCTCCGGAGAAATCATCAGATTTCTCACTACACTCCTTGCCGTCTGCTGATCCAGTCCAGAACTGCGGAAATTATTTGATGTCAGCAGCAGCCTAGTTGGAAACCGCTTTTCCGCTCCTCCAGTTGATGGTGTGCTCGCTAAACCATTACTGTTCACAAATGTCCCATTTTCCACACCAACTGACTCTCGTGGTGGCTTGGACACCTCGATTATCACAATTTCCTCTTTCGGCAAAACCACATGCTTGAATTTTTCCAAAATTTCCTCCTCGCGTTTAGTGCGGTGCAGGGCGTCCACGGAGCGTGCACGACGCATACGATCTCTCCTTGCCGAGGCGTCTGGATGACCACTGGCTCTTCCCCGTGGACCACCTCCCACTTTTCCATTTTGTTGCGGTTGTCCGTCTACTACAACGGGTGCTGGTGACTCTGTTCGGCTTTCGGAATCTCTGCCCTCCGAGTTATTTGGCAGGAATCTATTCCTTGGCCTGGTTTGTCGGCCGTTGCTGACCAACTCATTGTCTTCCCCGTGATGGTGACCATTTCCGTTGCTAATCTTAGATTCCAAAGTGGCTGCCAATTCTTCGGCACTCACAGCGTCCAAGCAATTTTCTAAGCTAGCGGACCTACGTAAACTGGGCCGAGCCGTGTATTGACGGAGGGCTAGGCTTTGGTATCGTGACCGTAATTTCTTCACAATACCCGGTCCATACTCAATAAGGCTGAGATCCTCACCACCACCCTGTCCAGTACCGTTGGTCATGTTGAAGCTAGTCTTTTTTATGGAATCCTCGTCATTATTATCCACAAACATGGAATCTCGCTCATTCCGAATTGGACTTAATTTTTCTATTAGCATAATAACCACAAAAACAACAACACACTATATCAAAACATCTATAAACCAAACACGCAAAATTATCCACCACAAGCAGCAAAAACACTTATCACAATAAAGCAATAAATCCAATTTAATATCGGATTCCTTCGATTTTCTCTTTTTTAAACCTATATTTTCATTTCATGAGGAATACAGCCTTTCATGCACTTTTCCCAGTATGCCTAGTATGCAAAAGGCAAAAATGCACAGAAATGCTATGTGACGTGGTCCGAGCTTCTATGCAAAATGGGACAATGAACAAAGATATTTCTGCAACCAAAACACAAACAAAGAAGTTTTTGCAGCCACTTTTGTTCGTGAAACACATAAACACCTTCACCTACTCCTCCACCATGCAGTCTGCCAAATCTCGTGTTACTTTTTCGCAAAAAAATGCAAAACTCTCCTAAACTCTCCGACATTAAAAATGTAACGTTTCCTTTCCCAGTAATAATCTCGTATCAGTTTGCATTTTACTGCAAACTCTTAGAAAATTCACACATGCAACGCATATTAAATTACAACAGCGAAAATCCCACATTCATGCATAATTTTTCTAGTAAAAAATGTAGATTCTTGCTGCAGTCAAAGTTTTGCTTTACTTCTGTCACCTCACTATCCGCACTCGGCAGAAAACTTAGCACACTAAACGACAAACAACGACTGAGACAATTCTCTGAACTGAAAGGGTATTGAAACACAGGCAACAGCGTGACAAAGACAATGCTACTAACAACCAGTTTACTGGTGGTATGTAGATTTATCTTCACAGAGTGTGGAGACAAAAAAATATTATCCTTTTTTGTCCCAATACCTTCCAATGCTCTTGTTGGCTCAAGTCTTCATGATTATCTGGCGAGCACTTTTAAAGTCAACCCTGTACAATCTAGTGCAGTAATTCAATTGAAAATCCTTTCAGACTTACTCACTCTACTCGCGAGAGAGTTTTTGTCGTACACAAAAAAATCTTCGAGTGGGGATATTTTTCCACTACGTGACAATGACGAACATTCTGCTTTTTTACTTCTTTGCGTCTTGGTCTTAAACCGACAAAAATTCACGTTACAAGAACAACTATGTTCTTGCTGACTGCTACTACTTAACTAGAATATTAGAGCTATAATATGTATGTTTGTTAGCTGGCTTTAATAATACTACCACAAAGTTTTATAGGTTTTTTTCTGTCATCATCCCATTTGATATGAATGAACACGTACACCGGCCAAAGTACATTCACGAGCAAATAAAAGAAGTAACGTTCTCACTCGTCGTGATTTCTCAGCGACTACAAATACACTATGTTATTATTATTATGAGCTCTGCTATACGCAAGGTTTTCCCTTGAGATTCTCTTTCGAAAAATAAAATGTGCTTCTTGTGTACCCTTCTGTTTCTGAATCCTACAGCAGCTTGTTGAAGAATATGACAATTGAAATTGTGACTGAACTAATAGCACAAACTTGTGAAGCTCACCACTACTGAAAGGTAGCAAAATGTTATATATTATGTTTGTGCCAGCTTATTACACATTTGCGGATGATCTCCCCATCATATAATGAGGATGACGATGGCGATATGATAGATAGCAGTGAAACAGGAAAATTTACAATAAGCATATCAATCCATCCAACAGGATCGGACGGCAACCAGCCAATCTATCTGCGCAGCGCATCATTATGATTTTCAATAGAGAGAAAAATAGCCAAAAGGCATCTCCGTTATAAAAGGTATGGCTGATGATGATGAGATGATCATAAAAATGTATACGTAGTATTGAACATTGCAGTTTCCTCCCTAGATCAACATAATTCCTATTAGCTGACCCAAGCAGAACGACAAGAGTAGAGGAGAGAGAAAAATTATATTGAATAGAAGAGCAGAACAAAAACAACAGTAACGACTAAAGCCATTTACGCAGATGCAGAGAAAAACTGATAAATATGTACACAGGCCATGGTAAAGGTGTGTACAGTATAATGCACAGGTGTACATACACAGGTATGCTTCTAACCTGCCAGCAAGAAAGATAAGGCAATTTTATATTCATAGAAACTGAAACGAAACGTTACAATCATCATCATCTTTTCCACTCTGAACAGCCAAAATATTCAACACTATAACAGGTAAGAGCTGTAATGTGGCTTTATTGCTACCTGTGCGCAGGTAAAAATGAAGAGTGCTTTTTGTTCACCAAAAAGAGCAAAGGGATTACAGAAAAAAAATCATGATGATCGTCAGCAAAACGGGCACCAGACCTACTTTGCCACTTGAGAAAAAAGGGAACGAGCGTAAACCAACATACCTAACTAGAAATTGTAATCAGTCAGCAGAAGAACAACAGTTTTTTGATGAACAGAACAAGAAATGCATGATAATGATAATGTTCATGGACGGGATAAAAGTGCATTAAAATGAAAGCTATATAGCCAAAAACCATGCTATTATATATATGGCGTAGTTTACGTGTGTTTTTGAGACGTGGATTTTACTCGTGTCTGTATATAAGTACGGTAAAATAAAATGAGAATAAAAGTAATAGGATAATCACAATGGTCAGCCGTTTCGTACGTCGGCCATTAAACAGAAGTTTATACTTTATACCAGGATTCAGGATGCATAGTGAAAAGAGAAGGGAAGAGTGACCAAGATAAAAAACGCTGAAAACTTTTTCATCTTCATCGTGCCAACCATTAATCCCAACACTGCTACTACCATGAAAATCAACAGTACTTTGAATGTAGTAAAATATAAATAGTCATAATGGCAATTTAATGGAAAAGGAAAAATGCTTATTTTTGTAATGGCAGCAGTAGCGCGTACTTTTATATGCACACGCTACACAACTGTATATATATCCTAATATTATTTTAATGGATAATGATTCTACTTGAAATTTGACTATAAACTGTTTGTGCTATATATATAATATAATATTATCTCTTTCCTCTTTCTTCAATTTCCTCATTTAGCGTCTTCTTTTGAATATGATATACCTAAGCCTCCTCTTCATGCAACACGTAAAATAAAAATATATGACATGACAGCTGCCATTCTGAGACTGAGTGTGTTGATATTGTTGCTATTATTTTCCTATCTAATCTATCCTGTATTTTCTTTTCATGAGCAGAGAAAGAAAAGAAAAACTATACATACATATTTATTATCATCGAAAATAACAATAGGGGAATGATGAGAACCGTTATGTTTTTCAGGATGAGGAGGAACACACATGAGAAGATAAGCTAAAAACCTTGTCTTGCACGGCTTCCTTCAAAAAAGTTTTGCGAGGATGATCGTTCCTTATTATTGCAATTTGCAATTGTAGGTTGTAAAAATGCAATGAGAGAAAAAACGAAGCTCTCTATGCGTTTGCTGCTTGCGATAAAAATGTTGAAATGGTTGACTGAAGACTGGTAGGATTCTTACCGGTATTTCTGGTGAACCTATTTACTGAAGAGGAAGAAGGAACATTGCTGCTATTCCTGAACGAAGATTGTGAAAGAGAAGTGGTTGGTGATCGGGAGGAAGATGCCATCCGGGCAGTGGATGATGATGGGTCAACAACCTTGCTGGCATTATCAAAGCTACCGGCACTGTTATTGCTAGTAGTTTTGCTTGTTATTCCATTTTCTAAAGTGGGGGAAGTTGGAAGTGGACTAATGGGATCACTGGGGTTCGCCACTGGAACAGAGAGAAAGCGGTTCGGACGGGGATGGTTTGGAGGACTAGGAGTAAGACTGGATTGGTCCAGTAAATAACTTTCAGTTGACATAGAGGACATCATTTTCCGGGCAATCTTTGTGTTCCGGGAAAGGAGCTCATCAGCCCACGGTGGCGTTAGGCTGCCCATCATGAAAATACTCCCTATAAAATTGAAATACAAAATTATCTTTTAATTCTACTTAAAAACTCCATTTTTAAGATGGAAGTTCTTTTTTTGTATATTATAGTTAATTAATTATATTTTGGTGCAATGCCTTGCAGATACATAAGAGAAACGGAAACAGGTTCAAGGACTCCAAAACTTTGCAAAATGTAAAATCAGTTATCCAAACACTAGTTTTATATTCAAGAGGAAGTAGAATGCCACTTCTTCCGCACTATTACTCTTTCAAATTCCCGAAAGTATATATGCAAAACCACTAAATTTTTCAGAAATTCTCGTGTTACAAATCAGTTTGCCAGTATGTTTTATTTACAAAATTACACATTATGCCTATTATTATTGTTACCACACGCTTGCAACAATCAACAAACCACCAATTCACGGTAAGCAAACCAGTTTTCTCCGAATGAATAAGTAATCTCGCAAAAGTATTGAATTTTCGCTGTTGGGTACAAGGAGTAATAATATGAGAACTAGTTCAGTATTTTCCCCTTCATTATAATTACAACGCGAATGCATTACACCAACAAAAAACTTAATTAGCGCTTTGTAAACTTGCTGCACTCTGCCCTTTGTATTTCGGTCGGGCACTAATAATTATGCAAAACTACTTTAATCTTTCCCCATCAACGCTCCACCAAAATCCCTTCAAAGATCTTTGTTTCTCTTTCGTCTTCACAAGCTTGAAGTTATTGTATGCAAAAAATTTGTTTGTTTTTCACACAAGAGATCTCCTGAGAATATAAAGAAGATTTACAAGTATGCTTGCGGTTTAGCGGTGCGGTGGTTGCAAATTAACGTTTTCAAACAAATAATGGTGGACTCAAAGTGGGCCCCAAAAATTATTGAAAGATGATGGACGAGAAGACCATGCTCAACCCTTTCGTTCTTCTTATAATTGGGTGCTCCTACATTTTTTCAGGATGATCAAGAATGACGATGGGAGAAGTAGAGCTAATAAAAGCCCCCTCCTCTTTATTTTCTGTGTCTGAACACTGAATAAAGTTTTAAGAAGATGAAGAGATGATGTGCATTTGATGATGATTGTGTTTATAACACTTTTTTACAAAGAAAAACGGGGCCATCACTTTTTACGATCATTTTCATTTCATAACTAACTTTACTCTCAACTGGCAATACATAAAAACAGGGATATGTACACATGCACATTTTTAAACATACAAAACAAGCAAATTGGCTCAATTAACCCTTTTAAAAGATTTCAATGTACAGCATATCTCCAAACTCAAGCAACCAGAGTAAAAATGACCATCAGGGCATCGTCAAATAACGTCATCATCATCATATGCCAACGATATTGCATATGATCATCGAACCAAGTTTGGTGAGAGGGGAGATGTGCAAAACTGGAAAAATTACAACAACCATACCAAAATGAATATAAATATAGGCTGTCTGCTATACATTTTTAGAATATGTTTGCACGGCGATGTGTTTAAACCCTTCCGTGTGGATTGTCATTTTGTTCAAGATCTATATAAGTTTTACTAAATAAGACGAAGACTTGTTATGACGTGTTGAGATGATGGGATGATTCGTAGGGAGCATTCATTGAACCATACAAGGTAACATCATGTAAAGTGGATGAATGCTCAAGAACGAAATTAAAAGAAAGGAAAAAGGGGAAGATTATTACAGAGCGAATAACGAGTCTCCATTTTCTACCAAACTCATATAAACGGAATAATGCCATCTTCATATCTTCATATAATGCGTACTATATATTTCCTTCATGTGTTTTTTAATGGTTGTGTAAATGGCAAATGGTAAAGTCTTATCTAATCTGCCATTACAGAAATGCCTATATCTATTGTAAATCAACTGCCCAACAGATCAGCATTGGCAGAAGAAGAGTCATTAAAACGAGAGAAAGACGAAGACGAAACAAGTAACATTGTTTTGGTGTTACACAAGAAAACTATCATTTGCATTTCAGTAAATGAGACAAACGACACAACACGCATGGTAGTCTACTTAATTTGACTTTGTAAAAAGATTAATGAGTAATTTTATCGCTGCAAAATGTAGACGAGATAAAGCAATGGTGTTAGGCAAGCCATTACATTTTTGATGGTATGTAGACCTTACGCCCAAAAATGACCAAGAAGGATGTACCTACATTAAGTTAATTTTACCATTTCTTATCCTTAGTTATAACGTCTAGCCAATTATTCACTTTCCATAAAACTGTCGCTCTTTTACAATTCAATCGGCTGGTCAATTGGAAAGTATAAATGTTTCCAAGTTTGGAAATGCATGCATTTAAAAACGGTAAAACTAATAAAAATGTACTTTTTTGTTTTATTTGTAAAAACTGAGATAAAAAATGGCAAACTGATCATTTATGGTCATTTACTTAGCTTACATCCTGTGCTCCCTAATAGGGAGTCCCTATATAGTTTAGTGGACCACATTGTCAGATTTGCATTCATTTATTTATAATCAGAGTTGATAAGGATGACCAGCTTGTTTCTAAATTCAAGGCAAGGTCTTTGTAGCCATTAAACTTAATCAGCTTAACACATCTGTTGTATCACGTGCATCGCTCTCTCCAATTTCAACGCAAAATTTTATTCACATCGAGTCAAAAAGAAGTACCAATAATGCACATGCAGCATATGACATGCTTATTTCAATTTATTTCAAATACTATGTACTACTACAAATTCCAATTACTAACCCAAATCATTTTTATGAGCTACAACTTCCGATTAGTCAAACTAAAAAACAAGTAAGGAGGCGGAGAGTGTATGTCACACGTTGGCACGATGTAGCTTTAAAATTTACTTTTGTAGAATGAAGCACTACAATATTATGGAATTTCAAGGATACACAAAAAATATCGAAAGCTCTTCTGTCATAAATTCATATCAGGGAAGCATAAAAAAAAGATCATACACATGATGACGAATGATGCTCACCGGAACTTATGCAATTTACTGGTTTGTGTATACTGTTTTCATTGTGAAAGTTACAACTAAACATGCTTATTTTGCTTATCAGCATGTTGCATAACTTGTAATTTTTCAACAAGTGCTACCAGAAAAATGTAGTATTACTAGCTACCGGTGCTACCGCCGGCTTCTAAAACAAGAGGCAAGGCATCAGCAAATTTTTATTGCACCTTTCGAATGAAACGTGATGGTTAAACGAATTGTAGTAATATATTTACTAGTCTTCGTGCACACTCACACGCAGAGTGCAGATGGCCTGGGAAAATGTAATTTTCAATGGTCATTAACTGAAAGACAAAAGAAGTTACTAATACCCATAAAATTACAAGCCATCATACGTATCAATTAAACAGACTAGCATCTATTTTTATATTGCATTCAAATATATACTACAGGTACACATTCGTTAAAAGCCCGTAGTCGGTACGTCCATTAAACATCGACCCACTCTTCTAGCACTCTAGGAAAAACCGTTTTCCAACAATCATCATCACTATCACATCCAAATCACGATTTTCATTGTTTATCATTATCATCAAATGTATAGAGAGAGATGCCTTTTTAATGCAGTGCCCATTTTCAGGAGGACACACCCAACAAAATTGCATAAATTTACTATAGTAAATAGCAATAAGCCATGAGCTATCTGACCGCAAATTTAAAGGAGTATGCTGCAAAAACAGAAGGAGGAGCTAAATACCATCCAAAATTCTGACAACGATGTGGAATGACGAGCTTACCAGCACATTGACGCTAATCCGACATATAATGCCAATAAACTGTTCAAAAATAGAACAAAGCAGCCTAAAAATCACTGTCCAAGGATTTTTGCTATTATTTTTATGGCAAACAATGTTGCATATCTACATGATGATAGTAGATTTTATATTTTTAAACTCTCCCGAATTTTGTTCCCTGTGGTCGCGCGTTTGTCATAAAAATACGAGCATTTAGTGTACCTGACAGTCTTCATTAAAGTTTTTCCTAAAAATCTAAGCTGCTTTAGCCAAAAATCATTATTTCATTAATTTTACTTGAGGTCAAAACCACCAAATCATCTTATGAATGGCTCGCTAATCACATTATGCATAATACAGCGTTATAAAGCATGCATTTCATTTTTCCAACTTGTAAAAGTTGTATGTATTCCTGCTATCCATTTTGGCTGGCAAGCATGACTATGACATGAATTTTCAGAACGCAAAATCCACTTGAAATGCAACGACCTGTGTCACAAAGCGACAATGACAAAACTTGAATGATAAAAATACGCTTGTCAACTTGACTCGCTCGATACAGAAGAGTGACTCAGTTCAAAATCCAACACTTGACAAAGCCAACCTGTAGCTTACAGTAATAATATACAGTAGTCACCGTTTTTAACTTTTTCAGCGTGCACTCTAATAATCAGCGTAGACAGCGGTTGAAAAAATCAACAAACTCAATTAAATATTTTTTATATCTAGCACAACACCCATTTTATATAGATAAAGGTACAAAAGGCATTTCCGGTTTTGCTATTTAGCGCACGACATACTATTATACTCTGGTAAGCAAGCGTAGCAGCGTAATATAATGATCACGATGAATATTACGATATCAGAAAAAGTCTCGTATACTGACTTACTGACTGACGCTTCACGGTATACAGCGTTTATAATACGCAGTTTCGAATCGAAACATTTATTCAAGCAACATAATAAGTTGTACATATTTTCGGCTTTTTTTTGTGCGGCCTGTCATTAGCTAATCTCAGAAAAACCAAAAAATTTAAACAGGCGAAAACTTGAGATTTCGGCATGGCATTAATATGCAAAGAAATATTTCTTAAATTTTTGTAATGAATAGCGCAAGCCAATTGATAATTTCAACCATCCGTTTTCCTAGTTTACTGAAACACGTTACCAGACGGCCAAGGCGCAATTGGTTAGTTGCGAAATATTTTCATATTTACCTGTGAACATGTGCGTGCGTAATACTATAATTTATAATGTATTATAGTACATGGAGCACGTATACAGGAAAATTAGCAAACTGTCATTACAACAGAGAGGTAGTACGCACTACGCACTTAAATTTTAAGAATATAATGCGCGGCATTTAACATTTAACAAATAAAAGGTGCTTTTGGAAGAGAAGGAGAAACGGAAGAATCAGATTTTTGCATGGCCTATTGTTAATATGATATTATCTTTTTCAAAGCTTTTTAATATGTGAATACAAATTCACGATTTGTTGGAGTTAACAATGAAATGTAAATGTAAAGCAGGTTAAAGCCAAGAGCGAAATAAAGTCGATTTCTGCACAAACTTTGTAATACCATCATCATCAAAGTTGCTTCAATGTATATTTATTTTCTACAAAGGGTATGTATCATCACTATGTGTATATTTTAAACGTTTGACTGTGGCGAAGGTAATAAATCAGCATAAAAGTCCGTGTGAATCTATAAATATCCGTGAAATTAAAAAATGAGGGAAAATCATGTTGATGTCTTTTAAAAAAGAATCACGAAGCTGTCGAATGTTAACAATAGAAACAGTTATAAGCGCAGCTACCTACCACAACGATAAAACAGCGAAGATGGAATAAGTGAAAGAAAACTCATTGTATTTAATATAAAGGGCTTGCAACTTAGTATATAAATAATATTTTCATTCAACAATGTGCCTACCACACAAAGTGAATATATGAAAAATGGAATGTTGCAGAATAATAAATAGGCAGTGAAAGAAGCATAGATGTTTTTATTATGTTTTTAATTGGCATGTGTATTCGGTTAACCTACAAGTGCAGTCGGTACTTTGTTGCAGTCTACATACCCCGTATTATTTCCCTACAACTGAACAACAATGTGTAATTGTTCGCTAGTAGATCAAGTTCAATGTAAAGGTGTTCAAAATGCATCGTCCTTTATTATGGTGGTACTGTTAATATATTTTGAAAGAATGTATAAATGTTTTATTGCCTGCAGCTAATCACTATTTAGGTGCATTTGGTTATTTATAGGTATTTAGCTAGTTATATTGTTGCAAGAACAATAATAATATACTCTCTTGCGTTTCTCAGCCGAATTAAATAATTAATCCAATTATTTTTGCTTTCGAATAGATGTTTCAACAAGAAGAAGCAAAAATCACAGTATAATACTTCACTACTTCTCAGCTAATCAGATTTTTATCGCATTCTATTTATCGATTGATAGTATTAAGTGATGCATTGCATATTATAAAACCGATTATATATTATGAAATATCGTGTTGCAACAATGTAACCGTAACAATGAAAACGCTTCATTCATCATTGTTCACCAATTTGCGTTTTATGAAGTACTACTACTTCTTCCAACCTCCCATGATAAGAGTCCCATCCCATTATGTTATATAAGGTAGATATACAGATTTCTAGAAATATTATACCTCATGTATTATGCGATTTAGATAAAGAGGACTCGTGAGTCATATTCACACTTATATCCATTACATCAATTTATCTTTATTTTCCCAAAGCTAGAAAAACTCAATAATGACGCAGAACTCAACAGATTCAGAGTCAGTGAATCATCATCCCAAATTTTGATTAACAATAGCCATTTAATCAGATTAAAAATGCTCGTGCTAACAGCTAAATCTACAATCAATAAGTGATAACCTCATAACAAAATTCACAGGCGCGTTATACTAACCGGTATTCAATTTTAGTGATATCATCAATTCATTGCATAATTTGATGAAACTACTGATTTAAGGGAAATGATACACGATAGTTTTGACGATTACTTAGACATTTGTATGTCATCTCTATGCACTTAAATATTTTATTTCACAGTTACAAGTCATGAGGTGATTTTAGGATTCTAATCACCAGCCGATAAGCCATTAACCACTAATCCTGACATGTAGATAATTAGGCGACGTTCAATTTCTCATGCCCAAACGGTTTCGATGCAAATTTCCGCTCACTTCTAATGCTAATCCTTATACTACTCTAGTTTTGTGCTTACAAATTACCATCATACACCCATGCAAAATTGGTTTATGTGACCTGAACAAAAACCGAAGTGCACAAATGTCTGTCTGTAAATAATACGCGGTTTGCCACGACCTAATTTTCTTCCTGCCTTAATACCATCGACTTATCATGTCAATAGTCACAATCATAATATAACATTTTTTCTGCGTTGAGATAAAACCGTATCCTCTCACGAGGGGCAAATTGCAGTTCGCAAAAAAGAATGATTTGCTGTTTTATATACATACTTTATAGAATGCATAAAACAAACTAAGCAAGCTAAACCGAAGACGTTTTTTGCTTCACTCAGACTCTGAGTCTCAGAGTTTATGCACTTGTGTCATCAAGTGTTTATAAAATTTACTGGTAAAAATTATCATAATGGAATATGCATGCACATTCAACACCAAAGTTTACTTACACGTGCGTGTTTTCTAAAGATTTGTTATTTGCGGATGCGGATGAACGCGTTTCACTTCAGCTTCGTGGTAAAACATGATACCATGATAAAATAATGGCTAGCTCAGTTATCCTCTTATGAACTCCGCCATTTTTGAATTTATACTCAAAACTTAAGCTATTTATCAAAAACATTGAAAGCGGCACAATGGCGGGTTTGCTGTATGAAAGGACAGCCAAGCTTTTCAAAGATGAGAAAAAACCAAGGTAAACGCTCAGCATGCAAAATACTTTAACAGAAAGAAAAATTAGCGAATTTAAAACAAATTTTGTATTAGTTAAGTTCAAAGTTCCGTTGTTCTCAAGAATATCAACTAATAGCAAAAATTTTCATAAATTATCTGATTTTGATAAACTGACACAACAAACGGTGATAGGAAGAATGACGAAAATAATAATAATAATGGTTTTGATAAGATCCATGACGCATCCTACACCTACGTACAACAATCATCATTTCCAAAAATAATTTAGTTATAAAAATCCTCTTCTGTGCAGTACCATATTTCAGTAATTTTCATTGCCTAAAAATTGTTGGTGTCCCAAAAAGGCAAAACATTAAAAGTTTAAGGGCCAAAATGCCGATTAATTGTGGAGTGTGGAGCTTTTGCAAAGTTGCACTGCCAACTTGTGTACTTTGTCTTTGTTACTCAAACTTCTAAATATGTACAAAGCAGTAAGCAATGTTTCTGTGGATAATTCCTCCAAATAAGTTTATTTTTTATATAAAAAACGACCACAAAACATCAATATATAATACCACACCCGAAATAATATACCAAGCTATATCAAAATATTAAAGTTTTCTGTTTAAAACACTACATGATGCATTATTATTGTTTGCAATTTTGTTTGAATACATTGGCAGTGTTATTTGGGGTCGACTGACTGTTTTTGTAATCTCTTCTCTTGCAATTCTTCTGAGTGTGTGTTCTAACCCTTGACGAAGCCCTCTCTTCCTTCTTACATTTTCCATTGTCATTTTCAATATGATATTATAACGCCACAGATAATCACATGAAACATAATTGCAGATTAGATATAAAACGTTGGATTTTGTGAAAAGGTAAGTGAGGGCAGACATGGTATCTTAAGGACCCTCAACATTTTACTAAATAGTATGATTAAAGATTTCTTAGTGACGAGAAATTCCGAAAATCATAATATACTATTTGCATTTCGCGCAAGGTATGCATATTTATATGATTACTATGATTAGTATAAAAATAGTGTGTTTCCCGAATGATAAGCATGTAAACCAGAGTTTTTCTATTGCATTGTGCGTATTAACTTTAAGTGTGAACTTTACATAAAACATCAGTCAGTATTCTAAAGCAATAGTCATCATCTTTTCAATTTTTGTCAAGAAAAAAACTTTCAAGGAAGCAAGCTTAAATGGTTTTTGCATTGAAACTAACAATCAGCAACAATGACACGAAAAATTGAAGAAGAAAAAGGAAGAAGGAATTTGAGAAACTATCGCTTTTGCAAATGAAATGAAAAACGAAGGATATCGCAATTAATGAATGAAGCACGACCTGAGTCTACAGTTGACAAAACCACGTCTTGAAGACACGTACATACCGTCATATTATTATTTATATGACAGTTTAACATTCCATTTCAATTCATCTTGGAATATAACTAAAACTGTATTAGATATCATGTCTCATTTGCTGCTCAAGAAACGTCTTGTACGGAATAACGGCATTGCTTGTTTTGTTGTGGGTATACAAGCGTGAATGTCACTACACAAACATGCTCTTTTGGTTTTTTACTCTCTCCTTCTGAAAATAGGAAGCATTTCAAAAGTATAAAAAATACAACAAACCTAACCAAAACATGCGGATTCTTAAGAAAATATAATATGTATAGCTCATGTTGTAAGTTTTATAATACCCTGAAAAAGTCATACAGTTTCAAAGTGGCTGCTAAGTTAGCAATGCTAACAAATCGTACTCAATTCAAAAATTCCTTAGAGTCAGCCCAATTTTACTACACAAACTACACATTTGCTTCACAAATTTCTCTATCCAAATGAAAATCTGTCATTAAACTTACTTGCGTTATCTATTTATAAAGTATTGTTTGCTTAGAAACACGTATTAGTCATGCAAACCCCTAATTGATGCTAATGTATGTTATGTGAGTTTTTGATTGTATATTTTCTCAAAATGCAAACATTGAGTTGCAAGTGCATATAGTCAAGACAAATTGCATAGAATACTATCGTATTCCAATCTGTCAGTCTTTTTCTATGGTTACTCCTTTAAACTTTAGTAAAATGATAATTTAGGTGCATTACTATATTATTTAATTTTTAAAAATGAAGGAAAACCCTTCAATCAGCCAACAGATTTGCCATCTTAATCGTAAAAACGTCATCACAGTCACAAATTACAGCTTTTAGACTCAAACTAGAGATTGTTGTTAGTGGGAAAAGGAAATGAAAAATAAAATCTCTTCGCTTTTTAGTAGTTTCTTTTCTATCTAATAAAAAATTAGAGCTTTTCAAGATGAATTTAATGGATCTCGTGTAAAAGAAACATTTTGGGTTTACTATTTTTAAGAGAGAAAGTAAAGCTTACATTACCAGTACCGCCACCACTCAGTTGAAAGCCAAAATGAGATGAATTGCGAGGAAAAAATACTCTTCAATTGCATTCTTAGCATGCAAGTTATGTTTAAGGCAAACAAAATATCCTTCAGACTGCAACGAAGTTTGTTGCACAATTCACGAACAAACAACGTCATAAAAAAGAATCGACAGGTACTGACATTCAAAGATAAAAAATCTTTAATTTTAATTCAAACTTTAATCTGTGCGCTACATTGCAAGACAGAGACAGAGTTTTAAAAAGATGAAAAAACTGAAAGCTGTTTTTTAAACTATCATCATCGCCCTCATTCGACTGCTAGTATGTTATCATTAGCTATTATTTATTCTAAAATTAGTTCAACTCTGTGCTATACAATTGAAAAAATAACTAGAAATTTAACTGAGAAAAAGTTTCTCTTATTAAAACAAAAGCGTGTGGAAATATCTTGACAACTGTCTAATTCGAATAGAAGTGATAAAAGATGTCGACATTCCGACTTGAATTTGACAGAAGAATGAGTTCGTGCTTTTAAATCACACATGCGGAAATTAAAAATGATGAAATGCAAAATCATTACAAATGACACCAAAGAAACTATGAAACGGGAAACATTAAAAAAATAATATTCCGTTTTCTTGCAATAGGTCCTGTAATCTTCATGTAATTATAATATGTTTGGTGTTTGAGCAAGCAATTGCGAATTTTTCAATTTTTGCGACAGGCGAAAATATATTAGATTTTAAATGCGATTCGATTCACTATGTACTTGGGGACACGCAAATTACTAGGTGAAATTTTCATATTTTACTTTTTCTTTGCAAAAATGGAGTGCTTGCTGAAATATTTAATATACAATTGTAGCTATAGTAATCCATTTGTAATTTTATCCCATAAGCTTTCCCGCTAGCTCTCCCAAATACTTGTTTATCTTTCGACTTTTCGAGATATTACGAAATCATTTATTTAGTGCCGCCGTAACAAATGAGCTCATGGGATATAAAAATATTTTAATTGTACGCTTTCACACTTTGAAAAATGCATACTAATTGAAACAACCGATTTGTCTGTTGTTCATTTGTTAGTGGATTTTTTTTACAAGGAGTTTATGTGTTTGTAGTCTACAAATTGTAGAGCCAAACATTGAATTCAAACTGTTTCGTAAATGCATCAAGTATCAAGTTATCCCTTAAAAGTGTTTATTGATGCCATGTCCCATTTTGATTTCTTCTGAAAATCATTGAGACCATCACCCTCAGTGGTAGCAGGAGATTTGCTCTTAATCCTAAATTTTCCCTTTCAGAAGTTTTTATCAAATATGCCATTCTTTGTATGTACGCGTTAGCAAATCCTTACTTATCAGTATTATTCATGTTATTCATGTTATACTTACACTTACAGTGCATTATATCAAAATGTCTTCATCGTCACAATCCTTCGTCCGGTCCACTTTTCTAATTTTACTTGAATGTGCGTGTTGGACGCAACTCAGCCTGATAACGATTTAAACAAGCCTCCTGTCGTTATATCGCAAGCGCCACGCTGTTCTTTAGCAAACATTCATCAAGACCACAAGAGATACAAGGAACATGACTACTAGCAGAAATGACGAATGATAAGATAAAAAATGAAATGAAAATTAGAAAAATCATGGCTATTTGTGTCTCTGTGTGACAGCAAAACATCCTCTGCCTCCTTAGTATATCCTTATAAGCAAAAAGCACGTTAAAAGTAAACGCTTGTATAATGGTTTTCGCCGTGATGAAGATGCTCAACTTATTGTCAGCTAAAATAATTTTGTCATGCGAGGAATAGCTAACTCACGTCCATAACATTAAATAATTATGTTTTTGTAGCTTGTAAAAAACATGTACGTGCGCAGGTTTAACAGAAGAAGATAAGATATTATATACCTAAGTACTTTTACGGTCATTATTCCATTTTTATTGAGTCAGACGATAAGCTCACTCATATCTATTTCAGTTTTTTCATTGATTACAGGAATAGGATTGATACAAATAAGCCGCAGAAAAAAATATTTTTGAAACCATGCCGCAGCACTCGCAGCAGTGCTTTGCATTGCTTAATTGCTTAAAAGTTTGTTAAAAGCTTCATAATTTCCTGGTTTAGAAATTTAACATAAATTAACAGTAGATAAACGTCCCTTAATCCATAAAAGAGTTATTGAGTCATCAAAGTGAACAGATGAACTGTGACCAGTCATATGATTACTAAAAACTGAAAATCCTCATTTCAGCATGAAAACGATTTTTTTTAAACAGAAAAGTTGCCAGGCTGCAAAAATGATTTCGTTAATAAGTTTTTCAGAAAAACTTTTTCATCGTTAAAGTTAATGAAAAAGCACAACTATCTGAAGAAAAAGAAACAAGTAGCATCCTTTTCTTGTAGACACACGTCAGTTACTGACCATAAAATCATTTTGATAAGTATCGCACACGATACGTTCTGGCGTTTTAACTGTATATTTAATACCGCCCTGTTTAGCCAGCAAGGTACTTGCAATTGCAACTAAATATGCATTGTTGGCACATTAAGTGCATTGGTGAGAACTGGGACTACGTCCATTCTGTTATAATTGGACAATGACGATGAGGAGGATTCACAAAGGAAAATTGTTTTGCTTGCCATTTTTACATGTATACTTTCATTGTACTTGCATCTTGCAGTGCTGCAATTTGTGCCATTACTACCATACCAACTGAGCTGCATTCATCCATATATTTTATAGTTGTTGTCCACCACCAACAAGATTTAAATCTTCTGTAACTAAACGGAGTTTTTACATTTTTAAGAACAAAGAAACAAAAAAGCAAAAAAATAATCTCTGAATAATACGCACATGCAATGCACATGATTAGTCTTAAAACCCCAACAAATCTATAAAGTTTTCCCACAACGAAATGTTATAGTCACACGCACAACACAGTGCCACAAGTGGACAAACAATGCATGCACACAACACAGAGCGAACAGAACAACAATTGATAAGAAAGTAGTAGCAACAATTGTACTCGTTTCTTCACACACGAATTCGCACCTCATTATGGCAAAAATGAATGAAATTAGAAAACGCGTTCATTAATTAGCCACTGCTACTCCATTCAATTGATTGTTGTCATTATTCCGTGCAAACTTTAGTTTCTTTCTGAATAGAATTTGCTACCTTCAGAATAACTTGTTACTACTACTGAACTAATCAATGAATTCAAGATGTAATTAATAATTGATCATAAATAACTAATCGTTAAAATCTAAAGACAGCATGCTTATGCGTGAGAAAGGGAATCCAATTGCTTTTCTGCACCTGCTGTTTCTCCTTTCTCCTGTCAGCTCATCTGACAGTAATTCAATAGTTCTTATGATCTTGCTAATTAGTTTTTTATACTTAATTATCATTCTTTGTAGTACCTATTTCGTGCAATTTAATATCTACCCTGCAGTGTCCGTCACGATATTATTGTTGTTCTTATTGTCAAGTGCAAGTGCATTCACACTCATTCATTTTTAAATCTCTTTCCTACTCCTTCCCTAGAAACAAATAGCTACCCAAAAGCAAATATTAGTTCACATCAGAGATTCACCTACCTGTGATTTAAAAGCATGCTGCAAAATTCTTGAAACTATATGCACTTGGCTTTTATTTTCTTTATTGTTTTGTCTAGCAGACTTTAATTACCTGTTCTCTCGATGATCGTGTGTCCTTACGTGAGTGATCATGCATTTACATTGTCTTAGACTTAGACCAATATGTCTTAAAGCAATTGATATATTGCATGCACCACGTGCAGCATGTCGAGATATAGTACCGGTGGTGTAATTAGTCGATTCATTAGCTATAGCTTCCATAACTCTTTCCGTCATCATTATTTTGTCGCCTTACATGAGAATGTCGTGTGGTTTTTTGGCAGTTAGCTACCCAAACTTTGGTTGTCAGTTGTCACAATACAATGATTTCTTTGGGAACGACGGACAAACCAGAAAGTAGGATAAGTTGGTTCAATGCTAATTAATTCTATATAAAATATGCAACAACAAAAAATCTCTTATCTTTTACGATGACCTTTTCAAGATCAAATAAATCCAATTGGCCGTTGCAAGCAACGCAAAAACTCAAACATGATATAAGCATTGGAGTAATAATTTCTAAGCACCTTATAAACGCAACAGTTTTCTTTGTATACATTTGCATATTTAGTATTAACGGTTAAAGCAAAACATTCACGGTAAAGAGAATATAAGAAATGTTCTTTGTAGATTTACCAGAATATAGAGAGGTGTTGGATTTAGTTTCCTTTTCCTTTCACTTTCCTTTGTTGTGCAAATAGGGACTGAGGACAATCATTACCCACCATGCAAATTACTGATATTTCCTATTTTGAATTCTACTTCCAAGAAAAGGTTAAAATTAAACAATATTCTTTGTGTCTATCTGTAAAGAAATTTTTTGAGTACTATAAAAATTCGTATCCTATTCAGGAAATTGTTTTAAAATCTCTTTGTGTATGGAAGCTCAACAGTATGGAAAACTTTGTTTCTTCTCTACGTAGCACAGATTAGAACAGTATCGCGACTTTGAAAAACTGTCTCGAATGGTAGATATTATTAATACATACCTACTCATAATGATCATGGTTGTATTCAGTCAGTTTTGTATTCAGAGATAAAACGATATTACAATCAGTTAATATTGTTTAATGTGAAATCCGGTAGTTTACGAATATATGTAATTTGGGTTGATCATGGTGGTGTAAAGTTGATTGCTATGTGTGTATCGATAATGAATGACGATTATGATAATGAAACAAGTGACGATAAACAGTTAAATGCCACAATAACACAAACGATTTGAAGGTCAATTTACAATGAAAATTGGAAAGTACACACAAACACTGATAAAACAAGCATTTATAGGCATGCGTCTGATGATAACATGGAAATATGACAAGTGTATGCCAACCATAAGCAAACTATAACTAGTAAGTTTGCTAAAGTATACCAAAGGAGTTATAACCTCTTTTACGGTCTATAAGTCAATAAACAGCTCCAACTTTTCTGGCTAATATGCAAGTTTCTCTTAAGATAAAGCTGCTTTTATACTACTACTGTAGATATGTTTTATACTACTACATAACAATTAAATTTGT
The DNA here is from genome assembly GCA_029691765.1 of Entomobrya proxima. NCBI lineage: Eukaryota > Metazoa > Arthropoda > Collembola > Entomobryomorpha > Entomobryidae > Entomobrya > Entomobrya proxima. The sequence continues at coordinate 23,205,699 of CM056170.1, read as the reverse complement.
CTTTTTGAAAAGTTATTTTGCGTCCTGAAAATACCTAACCAAAAATGTCTTACAACATATAGTAAACTAATATATGAATAAAATGAATATGAACGAGTTTAAATTAAAAACAAAATTTTCCGCCTTCTTTAAAATTTCAATTATTCATGATTGTTGATAATTGCAAATTACAACACAACACTACTAAACACAAAGGAATAATGAATGGAAACGTTTTTTGCATGTAGTTTTTAATCTAAGTTATGTTTATAGTTACTAAATGGCCTTAGTTACGAACACAGTAAAATTTAAAGGGCACCTACCTACTTACCCATTTGATAATTAATTCTTCACCCTCGCTAGAATTAAGGTCAGCTATTTGTAAATTGTATTTATTTCTAACACGTTACAATTTGTCGGTATTGGTTCCAATTGGCGATTTTTTGCTCCTTTATGCTTTCAAGCTTTTAAGGAAAGGTTTAAGTAAAAATATTCTCCGCAATAAAATACTCAAATCATTTAAATCTTAGTATCATCAATAACAACATATTAGCTACAATAGGTGTATAGGCTGGAAATTATTTTTATCAATGATTCCTATGGGGAAATTTATGCGTCAACTTTTTCGGGTTTGGCTTGGACTCATACAACTCATACTTTAGACAATGGAAACGCTGAAGTACACTCATATGAAGGAATATGTACAAGCGTTTATAAAGACTTTTTACTTGCAATATTTCATCCCCCCTCAATTTGCTATGTGTTTCTTTCTACATTTCTATTAACAATACCATCACTTATATTGTACTTGTTTACTAAACAAAACAAAAATAAATTTTTAACTTACCTTAAAAGTGTTCCAAAGTATTATAAAAGGCTACTGGCTACTGTTCTTAACTGTTTTTCATAACCCAAATTATTTTCCAATGCACCGTAAAACTAAAGTCCATAAAACTGGTTTTGATTTTCTATTTGTAAGTATTTATGAATACATGAGTACATGAGTACTTGAGTACTATAAAAATAGTGATACATGTTCAATCTTTAAAGCTCGTTCAACAAGGCAAATTGATGACAAAGGCGGTGTTAAAGATTTAAAATTGTTATAAGGTACTGAACGAATGGTAGGTCTTTTGTCAGGCAACATTATGATTAACATTTAAACCCGTTCACTTGATGTCGTTAAAAGATGTCACGTTTACAAAGGCACTTGAAGTCACAAGGAACGTAAAATGCTTTTGGAGGATGGTTGAAAACGAATTCCAATTTGTATCAACGCACGTACAACCACAAGATGATACTGAACACCCGATGCGAATTTTCAAATCTATGGAATAAGAAAATTTATAATAAATATTTGGCTTTTTGTCATATTTTTATTGTAATATGTAAAAGCATAATATTATGCGTTGCATGTGGTATTTCATAACACACATTATACTTGTGTGAATATGGGAAATCGATTTAACCTTGTAATTGTTTGCTGGGTCTCCTTTTAGGTGTTAAAAATAATGCTTGCATGCAAGCAGCAAACTGTGACGTTTGTTATTATTTGCCCCTTAAAAAGATGACCAATATCACAATATAGTTGTAATATTGCAGACAGATTCTTGGAAACGTCAGAAGATGATACTGTTGGTGCCGACGAAACATGCTTCAAAAACACGCTGCGTTTGCGTTGTCGTATAGCGTCCCAAGCATGGACAACAATTGAACAATGGACTGACTTCCTGTTTGCGATTAAGTGTCAAGTCGATGCTTGTCTGTAAAATAAGCATAAAATAAAAGCATTCACAGTTTCGCACAATTAATAATATTAGGTAAAAGAAACACCATAACATGTTGTCATTTTAAGTAAGATCATACCTGATGTATGTAACCTTAATTTGCATTTACTTAGGTAAGAATACAAACTGGCCATTACACTTTTCACAAATGCGCTGCTTAAGTTTCGTTGTTTTCCATAAAATTATTTAATTGGAACTTTCACAACCTGCTTAACGTCACCATTCATGATGCAAATATCTTTTCACCTCTTACTTGCAAATCTTATTTGCACTGCGCCACTAAACATATACTTGGTGCTTGGCTTTTGCTGGACAACCAATTTTCATAGCATCATTCTGCTCAACTCAACAAACCAAATTGTTTTTTGTTGCAAACGTGTATGATATATAGCTTTCCAAGGAAGCCTTTCTAGCTGCTCGTGAGCCTCAACTACACGAGATGTACTAGATCCGATTTCCTGTCAATTTTGTTAGTATGCACGGTTGAACTGTTGAACGGATGCCATACAAAAACAATAGACTAATAAATTATAGCAAAGGAAAAAACTTGGTATCCAGTTTCCGTAAAAGGTTAAAATGACGTATATTGGAAGAGCCGTATATGATTGTTTATATTAAATACAACATTAGCCGTATACACATCTATTTTATTATGACGCTCTCCGGAACATCACAAACAGGATGACTGCTGAATTTTATTATTATTTGCTTTTTAGGGCGAGAGGGGGTTGCGTTGCAGCAACAATACGTAACCATCAAAACCGTTGTTTATTGTTGTCTCCTGGGTTTGTACCGTACCGTCCCGTAAAAATGTTGGACAGGTGGTTGACTGCACGTACATGTCTCAGGTAAAAATTGTAACCTAATGCACACTACGCTATATTTTACATACACAATCTAAAAGGTAAATTTGTTATAAAACTTTATCCTATTACTCTCCTGCTGCTGCTACATCTGTCACTTGTGTGCATTCCGACCACTATTTTGACAGCCACAACGAGAAAACGTGAGCAATTGAGGATTTCTACAGGAAGTTCCGCTCGTCCGGATCCATTGTCCCAAGTGCAAGTTGATCTATTGACAAGCTGTAGGCGCTATACAGCGTTTCATTGAACCTTTTTACAGATAGCTCATTGCTCTTGTGGAATCATACACCACGAGCTTTATGGCTGCAGCAAGAACCATATCAATCGGTTCTATTCTAATTATTTCATTTGCACATTCACAATTCACCGACATCCATACATGTACACAATCTCGTGTAGGAATAAATAGGGGATGAATTGAAAAAGGCCAAGCTCTATGTACAGCAAAACTTTACCATTATCATCATCCTGATCACCCCACATTTTCAGTAGCATTGCCATATAGAGAAGCACGGTAAAAAATGTGTGGCATGGTTTTTACTTGGTGAATATCCCTGTCTATGTACTACTTACACAATCAGACCAACAAACAATCATCAACAATGCAATTTCGTGGGCATAAACAAGCATTTAGTTAATGTTTGCGTATGATGGGGTGGTGTGCAATACAGACTCATACTACTGAAATATATAAAGGCAACAAAAATGGAATGAACCGTCTGTGCGCTGAGCTACTCCCTAAACGCAGAAAACTGGGGTTTTCAACATCACACTACTAACTTATCTCGAATAAAAAATGTAAGGCATCTCTGTATATTTATACTCACATGTTAAGCAGCAGAGCAGCAACAACGATGTCAAAATATACGAGATCTAGATAAAAATATGGGATTTCAACATCGTTTATTACCGCGTATCCTATATGCAAACACATATAAAATGTACAAAGAAAAGAACGGTGCTTTATGGGCGACTCATTCTCAAGAAGAGTTAACTTTTTTTGTCGCATTGCAAAAAGTAGTGTTTAGGTAGATTATTTAAACGTTACTCAAGGAAAGACAAACAGGTATTAAGCAGCATAACATAAAAATTGATTTGCGTAAACTTGCCTAATTGCATAGAGGCAGAAGAACACAAACAAAACACACACCGTTTAGAGAGGCGTGTGTGTCTTTGTGCATGTAACGCAATGTTTTCTGTGTGCAAATGACGAGAGAGCGAACTAATTTTTTGCAAAGTAAAAATTACTTCTCTAAATGATGGTGTTGGATCGTCGATAATTGGCAGCTTGAATTGATAGGAAAGTGATGCAGACAAGTAGGAGGAAGCAGCTATTTAGCCGATTGTGGCTATAAATGAGTTTATAGTGTTCTCAAATTCTCATCATAAAAATATCAGATTGGGGATGTTGTTGAGTAGAATGTGGCACTTATTTGGATATTCTGCACAATGTGAATGTCCGTATGCTGCAGTTTTGCAGTTATAGCTTATAGTAAGCTGAGGTGCATGAGAGTTTGGAAGAATTTAGTATAACCATTACTTTTTCATGTCTTGATGATCATCATGAGTAGAATGTTAATGCCTTGTGGTAGGTATTATTATAATGATGACTGCATATAATAGGTTAACTGCCATTAATAATGCAGAAAAATAGAGGCCAGAAGAGCTCATTTCTGGTGATGTAATAATGCAGTAATGCTGGTTCCTTATCTGTCAAGAGAATCCAAAAGATAACATTTATTCAAAAAGACCGTTAAGCACCACTTTATAAAGAGGATTTTACACGTACACGCTGTTCGAATATTATGTCAAGTTTTGAAAGGAAAAATGTCGGGATTCCAGGTTTCATGCTCCGTAAGAAATAATAGGACAGTAAAAGTCAAGCAAGAAAACCATAAAAAGCTCATTACAGTTCAATACAAAAACCCTGAAATGTCATACCTATATTCGTATTCAAAATGTCAGCATGTATTATTTTTCAGCAACCAAATGTCAAAAACCTTTAAAACTGAAATTAGAGCAGATATCACCGGTTGTTGGTATGCCGTGACATGTTCTACGAATAGTACATAGTACATTATGGGTATATAAATATACATAAGATATACCTATATCATTTTATAAATATTATACTGAACCATAAAAAACAACAAAAATATTCCAAGTTAATACTTATATTAAATTTGAATAAATATTCCATTCATTCATCCTACAAATTCCTCCACATTCACATTCCAACCATGTATATACATTGTCAATATTTTTATAATTCTATCTATAACTGTATTAAATTATCAACCACTTTACAACCTATAACAAGAGCATACTATAATATGCTCTGTCTAATAATATTGACAAAGATATGAGTTCACACTCATAAATGGTTATTTTCTGCATCAAACGAAATTTAAATATTTTTCTCGGTCGCATAGAACAGTAGTAATGTCAATTATGGAAACGTAAAAATCTATTTTACATAATACAAATGTCTTTGTAAAAAGTTTAATTTAGCATGAATGGCATGAAATCTGTCATTGGATGCTAACAAAAATTGTTGAATTGGTTGTTACAAAATGCTGACAAAAATAGTTGGATCAGTTCAAGTTGAGCGTATGAATTTCATGAATACGAACATTGCGTCTTCATGCATTTCTGCTTGCATAATAAGCTGTGTGTGTAGATTTGAGAATGCTTAATGCCTACCTGTATGCCTAATTGCATGTTTTTTTTCCTAGCCGCTGCTGCTGATGGATTGGCTTACGTGTGCTGTAGTGCATCTGCTCTCCTTTCCTGCTTTCTATTCTTTGCCAACTTGCCAAACTTACATACACGTAAACAACGTCTGCAAATACAGATGTCCACTAATTGTTAGCACATCCTACCTTAGATAAACAATAGTCCGAGAGTGTGACGTGAAATCTAAAACGAATGATGATAAGATAAACATTTCTTCCTGACAAGTCAAATTAAACAACTCACTTGTCTGCTGGATGGCAAAAAGGAATTTGATTATAAGAAAATGGAGATACGGCAGGATTAACCGCTGGGGTTATACTTAAGTTATCTAGCAATTGCTGTTAATCAGGTGCTGCCATTGTTCAAAAACTGGAGAGTTTCGAAGATGATGGTTCGACTAAAATGGGACAGGTTTTCGGAGAGGCTGTGGTTTGGAGTGACGATCATCTTGGTTGCCATTTTGGAGGATCACTGTGTTGTTCAGGGAGGTATTTTTGGAGCACCACAAGCCCTCTACGGTCCTGGTGACCATGTAGTGGTTTTAAATGCGACTAGCATCAAGAACACTATTTACGGGACAAAGAATGCTTGGATTGTGGAGTTCTTTAGTAGTTGGTGTGGACATTGCATTAACTTTGCACCTGTATACAAACAGTTTGCAGCAGAGGTTGAAGGTAATGAATCAACAAGCTTTTCTTACTGCAAAATTTATTAAATTGTAGTTTTAAGTTTAAACCGTTTTATGGTTATAGGCTGGCAGTCTGTCGTTAAAGTGGCTGGTATTGATTGCGCAGACGAGACTAATATTCCAGTTTGCCGAGAATACGAAGTTATGGGCTATCCGACTATACTATTTTTTCCACCAAACTCTCCAGAAAAGAAGGTAAACTTATTAAATTAATGAGCCAGTGAAAGAAACTTTATCCGATCCCATTCATTTTACATTTCAGCAACTCAAGACTGACGAGGAGCCTGATTTGTACAGAGGCGAACAATTCCAAAGGTCGGATAGAGTTACTGATCTGAAGCGGGAATCGATTGAGCTACTTACTCCACATTTTCCAAACGTGCTTGGGGATCCAGGCAGCTCGATAACAAGCTTTATTGGAGCTTGGAAATACGTAAAGGAAGGAACGAAAGCGCATTCAGAAGAGACTGCCAACAACAAAGCGGCGATTTCGGGACCGTCTTTGTTGGTGCTTTTGTTTGAGAAGGAAAAGTCGTTAATGGGAAAGGAGCTGGCGTTATTGTTGAGTAGTTTTCCGGAAATTCGAGTTATTCGTTTTCCACAACGCAATAAGTTATATGAACGCCTTGGCTTCAAAACGGAATGGCCGGCTGCAGGTTACGTGACAAAGACTTTGCAGGGCGGAAAGTTTCCTATCCCAAAAAATAGGGACATAGTAAAGTTTCTCCAAAGCGAAGCACTCAAAATGATAAAGGCGGATAGTCCTGCTGATGTTGGAGGAGGCTCACCGGCCGGTCAAATAGCTTCGGCTCTCCAACAAGCTGCAGAAGAACATAATGGAGAAAGTGAGCAAAACAAACAGGAAAACAATTTAGAGGAGCCACCTGGAGGAGCTGTTCCATCAGAAGATGTTGTCAGTCTGGAGGATCTTATTCACGCAGTGAGAAATTCCCTCAGAAATGAAGTTGGCATCCTGAAGTCGGTTTCTGGCTCAAAGTTGACTGCACTCAAAAATTATGTTCACGTGCTTGGCCAACTGTTTCCTGCAGACCGCCGAGAAATGGTGGTGTTTCTCATGAAGTTGGACAAATATCTGGAAGCTCAATCAGACACTCTCTCTGTAAATGAATACCTAGACAAATTGACAGAGTTGGAGTTGGAACTACATCCATGGGATATTGAAGTAAACACTTGGGCAACTTGCCGGGGCACCGTGCCCGGTAGGAGGGGCTACACTTGTAGTTTATGGAGACTCTTTCATACACTCACCATTTTAGCAACTCAGAAAAGCCAACCAATTTTCGTGCTGCCTGTGATTCATGGCTACGTTAAAGAGTTTTTTGGGTGCAGTGAATGCGTTGGGCATTTTACAAAAATGGTTGCTGATGAACGTGCCCTATCAATTGGCACTGTGAAACAACAAGCCATTTGGTTGTGGAGGGCACATAACAAAGTCAATATAAGGTAATTTTGGGAGTCACGTGTACTTACCGTTTAACGTACATGAAACTAATGCTTTTCCTTCTCGTCTTCAGACTGAAAGGAGCGACCAGTGAGGACCCGGGATACCCCAAGGGCTACTATCCAACACAAAGTCAATGTTCAGCGTGCTACAATCAAGAAGGTGAATCGGACGTTCAATCATTTAATGAGGATCATGTGTTCGAGTATTTAGTTAAGATATACACCAATCCCGTCAGAACAATGCAACATAATCAACAAGCTGCTCATCACAAACGTGACGCTTCCGGAGGAATTGTACACTTTGACCAAAGTAAGCAACGCCACCAATCTTCGAGCAGATTTTTCAGTGGCACCGATTACTGGATATTTTGCATAGTCTACTTGAGCGTCGCATCGCTACTTATTTTTGGCTATTATCATTTTAAATTGGGCTCCAGTCGCAGAAGTCGGTTGGATCCGTTAGCTCTTTGCAGAAAAATTGTGAATTCGTCTAGATCAATGGTTTAAATATGATTGCTACCTTCAAGTAGTTTTTGCTATGCTTGTAGTAAACCATTTCATTTTTTAGATGTTACCAAACCATGCACTATTTGTCTGTAGAGCTTCTGGCATTTATTTTTTGAATCTACTTGTTTTTGTGAAGTTTTTATTTTTTCTATACAACGAACGTATGCTTAAAGTTTGTTTTGCTTGTTTATTAAAGCTGCTTGAGGTGCAAATAATTATGTACAGTGCAATAGGTGCCTGTAACTATCTTTCCAGCCAAAACGATAAGCAGAATTGCCATAAAGGAAATCATTACTAGATATTCTTTTGTTTATGAGATTGGCATAAACTTGTAAAAGGATCAAAATATCTAAATAGGTGCTCAGTTTTTAACTGTGATAAGTATATAAAACAAATAAGAGTTTTAACAGTTATTTTGTATACATTGTCTGTTAGAATTATTATGATGACTGGGAAAATATATAAATATTATGAAAACCACGTTAAATTTTAGACTCAAGTTATATTGTGATGTATATTTTGAAGTTTATGATAAATCCTTATCAGTGCTTTTGTTCAAGTTTTAAAAGATAGTGTCTTATTTTCGTCCTTTCGATCAATAATAAACGTGTTGAACAATTCAGAAAAGTATAAAAATATAAATATTATGACTTATTTTTACTTAGTAAAGTTTGATGATTGTAAACATTCATGTTCGCAAAGTCCAAAAAAATGACTTACATTATACTAATAATTACATAATGTCTTAAAAATTAACAACTGCTAAAAATTTTCACTAATTATGTTTAATTGACACATACATATCTAACTTTAACTCTAACGTAAAACCTAATATAAGCTCTCAAATAATCGATCATATACAATAAAACGTTTGAGCATGCACTGACAACCTGAATTTTAATAACTTGTTGTTCAGAAGACTGGCTTTTTGTCATGCTAACAAGAACTAAGAACTAACATTAGTTTAACAATATATCTCATGCATTTATGCTCCAAGCCAAACGTACCTCCAGACTGGCTTCACCAATTACCTTGGTCTTCTTCATCTTTTGCGCTTTTGACTAACTCTATTAGCTCCGCATAACGTTTTTTCACCTGAAACAGATATAATTCAACTTTTACACTTGTTTTTTAAATTAACAATACACACTAAATGAAATAAGCTTACCTGTTCTAAAGTCCGATTTTGAAGCTTCTGCACAATTTTTTTCCATGCTGCTTGCAAAGACGATTCTTGATGACATATAACCAGTATCGTCTCATCTTCCTCTTCCCCCCAATCGTCTACCTCTACATCGTTTTCACTGCTCAAAGACGACGAAACTACTTCTGACACAATTGCTTGCTCAGTCTTTACCACCGTCTCTTCTGATGGCGGACTGGTGGTTGACGATGCTACCATTGTTGCTGGTTTCACTGACGATGACGGAACAATGGGTCGTTTTTCAGTAGAGGACGAAGATGGTGGTCGTGAAAGGTTTGGTTCTACAACGGAAGTTTTCTCTTTAAAGTCTTTCGATTTGATTCCAGATTGAGATGACAGAGGTGGCGGATGGTGATTCTGATGAGAGTCTTTTCGAGTGCGCGGTTCATGATGGGAGGCAGGTACTGCACTTCTTGCTGGTTGATTATTACTACTACTACTGCTAGTTCCGGCTACCTGCTTTGCTGGAGTCAACTCCACACTCACGGGTCTCATCACTCTTCCATTATGAATGTAAATTTTCCCATCCTGAAACTAATCATTAGAATAATCAGAATCAAACCAAAAAATTGTAATTTAATAAAAAACACGCAATAAACAACGTCACTAAATTACATACCTTGACTGAACATTTTCTACAATGCTTCGAACGACTGGCAAATGCAGGATCACTCGTCTTTGTATGGCACACACAAGGGCAAGTGTTTGTGGCCACCACCTGAGTTTCATTCGGAAGCTTGACCACCTCAAAGTGTAAATCGTCATTTCCGTTTGTATCACTTCCTCTGAGAGGAGACGAATCATCCATTTCTAGGTCTATCACTTCAAACTGATCCGAGGTCAATGTCTGAGGACGATAAACAGAAGGAAGAAGCTGCTTAAACGCCATCATCATTACCGGATTCCCGATAAAAAACGGTTCCAATGCCGTGGCCATGTCTTTTTCTGTCAAATTCGGTTTCTCTTTCAGACTTTTCAACTTGTTCATTATCTTGGCTTTGAGGGCGGGACAATTTTCCGTGTATTTTTCAACCATTTGAATTAACTGAATTTCCACAACAGTATTCTCCCTGGTTATTGCTGTCAAATCACTCCCTCCGGTAGTACTGTTTCGAGTAAGAGTAGGATCTAGGAATGACTCAAACTCTTTCAATAATTCTGGGTACTCCTTTAATAGAATTTTCACTTTGCCGTAAAGTTCCGCCTGATTTACTCCAGATCCTTCCCCAGCATCGATTAGAATTTGTACGAAATTCATATAGATTCCTGGATGATTGGCTTCTGTCGCACTTTGCACCCGTGCAAGGTACGCCTCCATGTAGGCATCAGCCACATCCTCAAAGTCTGTGGGAACCTCCTCCACCATTTTCTCAGGAGGGGTGACGTGATATTTTGACGTAACCCTACTTTTCCCACCTGGGCTCCGTCTCGCTTTCCTCTGCTGCTGACTAGATGTTTGCTGTTGTTGGGGCTGTTGTGGCGGGGTAGGATGACTATGAGTACTTGCCGTTGCTTGAGGTGGAGGTGGCGCTTGCATTGCATGTTTTTGTCTGTCTTTTTCCTGATGATCTTCATCTCCATTGTAGTCTTTGGGCAATGGCCGTTTTTTGTTGCCCCCATTTGTCTTCTTATCGCCATCCTCATCGCTGTCATCCCCTTTTCCCCGAGATCCACTTGCTGCACCTTTCTTACAGGAGCTTGAGCTGGTACTATGCACTGGTGTGCTTGTAGATGCTTGCGACTTTCCCCCATTCCCGTTTCCACCCTCCACCTTTTTAGGTGGCGAAGTTCCTCCATTATTCACCAACTCCAAGTACGGGACTTTTACTTGCTTCGCATTCTCCTCGTCATCACTACTTAACGTTACAATTTCTGGCTTTTCATTGCAGCGTAAGTCGAGCTCTTCCACTTCATCATCGTCTTCCGTTAATTCTTCCTCGGTTCCCTCCATAATCACGTTTGAATTACTTGGCGATTCACACTCGTACTCTACTTCCACCTCCACCTCCACATTATTCGCATCCCAAGTTTCCTCTTCTTCTTGATGTTGTTCTTGCTCCACCGCCTTTTCAAATATCTTCTTTTTCATGGGTGTCTCCAGAGAGTTCAAGTCAATTACTCCGACGGGTGCTCCACCCAACTCTGGCATGTCAAACGGCTTACCCACCACTTCAAAAACATTCCCGGCAGCTTCTGACATCTCTGATGCTACCATTGTAGTCTTTTCTAAGTAGTTAGGGGACCCCTCTGCGGTGACATGTTGCTGTTTTATGGGCGTCTTTTGTACCCTCCTTGTCAGATGATGCAATCCTAGTAGATTTACCTTGGAAGCACCTTGCGGGTGATTCGTCTCCCCGGATCCCGCCTCCAGAGCCTCTCGTGGTTGAGAAAGCTCTCCCTGTCTGCTAGCATCCGCTCCCCTACTTTCAGCTTCATCTCCAGCCTTGGGGTACTGTGCCGGAGGTACTACTAAAGCCAATTTGGGGATGTGGATAACTGCTCCAACCCTTCCGTTTGCGCCAATTACTGGAATCATATCCATATTGGGATTCGGTGTGTCCACCAGCAATGTTCCACCCGGGAACACACGGTTAATTGTCTCTGAGTGAGTAAAATGCGGTCCAAAGGGCTTCGCTCCCTCCTTTTTCAACTGCCTACTCAACTTTCTTCCAATGCTTTTTGTCACTGGGTCCTTACTCAGTCTTTCCTCCCACTTATCTCTGGGCGAATCCTCAATCAGTGACAGAAGGGTGATCCACTGTTGAGACAGACCTCTTCTGTCCCGCTGCAACAAGGGCAACTTGTCCTGTTCCCCAATTTCCGGCACACTTCTTTCAATTTCAGGTAGTTCACCTGTGATAAAATAGTTCCTGACATCCTGAAACTTGCAAACTGTGGAGTCCTTTTTCTTTAAATTCCTTATCCGGTGATAAACCTGGTTTTGCGGATGGACAACTAGCAGTACTTCACTAATCACTTCTGCTGCTTGTGAAGTGCTAAGTTTTAGCTCTTTCAGTTCTTCCAGAGCACTCACTAGCAGACAGTCTTCGTTGTAACTAAATCCACATCTAGTAGATACATGTTTTTGGTTGTAGCATTCTGGCAGCAAATTATTGTACAGGAATGCGGGGCTCTCGGCAATAACTTTGACCACATGACGGGGAAAATAATTGTCCTTTTTCTTGGCTCCATTCTGACTCACCCCGCTTTCACTAATATATTGCTCCTCCAAAATTTTCTTTTTAATGGGACTTTGATTGAGAATTTTGTGTGGCCAAAGATTGACCAGAGTCCAGGCCGCGTCCAAGTTACACACTGCAAAGTTAGAGGATTCACCATACATTCGAGCAAAGTTCTTTACCTCAATGACCATAGTCTTTGCAGATTTTGTGATATTTTTTAGACATGCGTCTTCACTTGAAACAGTCATTACGTAGGATTGCGCCAGAAGCTGGAGATGTTGCCTAATTTGGTGATGCAATCTCTTCAAATCACAATCACGAAAATATGGAGGCTGATAAATGACTTCCAGAGTTTGACCCTCATCCACCGAGGAAACGGCTCTTTGCCCGGACGGAATAGATTCCGTCCTACGTCTCAACCAAGTAGGCTCTTCATCTTCCTTCTCTTTTATCACGTTCACAAGATCATTATTCTCTGGCTCGGTTATAACAACTTCAGTTTCTTGATAATTTTGAGGAGTAGCTGGAATAGGAGTTGCTTCAACCGTTTGACTTGTATCCAGTGTCGTGTTGTCCACCGTTTGCGCAGTACTATTTAACGTGGAATCCTGAGCTGTATAACCACTATCATTCACGAGGGGTGTGATGCCCGTTAGCGTGGCTAGATCGTGATCGTCCAACTCATCACCACTAAGCATTCCTCCCGCTTCAAACAACTCGGCAATTAGCTGCGTCAGCTCCTTCTTGGGCACTTTTACAGCCCGATCCATTCTTAGCTCCTCCCTGTCATGCTCATCTTCAAAGTCTTCCATCACGTTGTATTCTGGGTCTGCTGCGTCATCGTCTTGTTCATTGGCATCATTCTGATTTTGACCTGGATTCAAGAAATCTTTCAAGAATGCCAGGTAATCCTCATTATCTGTACCCCAATCGTACATATCTTTGGTGATGTCTGGAGGAACCAATTGTCGTTCCAAGTCTTCCAACGGAGTGTCATTTAATGGCAGTTTGGAACGCGTCCTCAAACTAATTGCACTTTCCTCCTCCTTCTTCCTCAACGCTTTGGGTTTCTGTTTGGGGGGTGGAGTTTTAAACATGGAATCATTGAAGGGACTGTTCTGCGCACTTTGAACGCTCCGCCTCGTCAAAACTCCGGGTTTGGAAGCTGGACTCCCAATGTCACTATTACGGCTACTGGCTACACTACTACTTTCGTCGTCACTCAGAGGCGTGGTCCCTTTTGGAATATACTCCTCATCCCCACTCGAGTCCTCTGGCAGGTCGTTATGAATAAGAATGTGAGTTTCACTCACAGGTTGCTTGCTGATCTTGACGGGGGAGTCGACAATTGGCCATAAAATCTTTTTGTTGCTCCCCATCAACTCTTTGGTTTTTGCTCTCGTCATTTTTGGCTCGACAAGACCAAACTCGTCCGAGCTATCTCCATCTCCTCCAGCTTGTTGGTCTGCCTTTTTCTTGACAACTGACATGAACATTTTTTGCACCAAGTTATCCGTCATAACGTGGTGTATAATACTTTTCACATTTTTTGCCGTTAAATTGCTTTTCAGTGCCTTTTCCTCCAAAACACGGTCAATCTCAGCGTCAAGGGCGACCACCTCCTCTCCTTCCTTTACCACTGGGGTGGCCACAGCCGTTGTTGCGGCTTTTCCAGCCAGCAAATTTCTCTCGGATCTCGTACGACGTCTTTTACTTCGTTTCGGTTTTTTCTCCGGACTACAGAGTAAATTTGATGCATCTGCTACTGGTTCAGCAGATGAGGATAGCGCTTTGGAAGCTGGGGATGTGGATGATGGGCGCTTCCTTTTCCTTGGAGTTGCTATCCCCGTTGATGACACTGATGTTCTACTAAGATCACTTTGAGTACCTCTCGACGTGCTAGGTTTACACGCAGCACCTGCCAAAGGACTATCTGAAGATGTAATTAGCTGGCGTCTTCTTGCTGGCTTTCTAACAGAACTTAGCGGAGTACTGCAAAATCCTGAGGAAGAGAAGAAGGAGGTATCTGGTGTACTACTGAAAGTAACACTACTGTTTTGTGCTGCCAAAGTGCTACTTTTTCTCCTCGGAGTAGCAGGAATGGGAGGGGAAACATTGCTGCAAGAAGGCGTCACAATTTTCAAGCCCGTTGGGGAGGAACACCGAGAGGACGAGCTACTCTCAGTGTCATCGGAAGACACGGAGGGACTGGCTCCCGCATCTGACTCGCAATCTGAGCTATCTGTCATTTTCGTTGAAAACCACAATTCACCATGCACAACTGCCAGGAGTAAATTATCATCAGCCTTTCTTTATCTGCAAATTACAACCAGATACACACACTTTAAAAAATTTCCAGAAACAGGGAAATCTAAAAACATCTTTGCCACTTTTACCTCTTTGCTTTCACCTCATTTCAGATCGTATTTCCTCTATCAAAATGTGATCCTGTAACAGCTTATTACTAACAGGTCATGTGTTGAGAAAGGTTTAAAGCATGGAAAATTGGCAACTTCTAAATAACTCAACTGTGAGCGAATAAAAACCCCGAAAATCACCAAAAAACGAATAGTTGCCTCGTTCGAGTCAAAGGGAAACAGTGGGAACATCTGCTGATCCCTGTCTTGTCAATGTATTCTATGCACCAAATTTGTATACAAAAAGCTCGTTGCTCATTATGCAGATTTTACCGTATTTTGGGGGGACTTGAGAATATCCTTGTCCCAAGTATTACATGCGCTCAAGGGAACTTTAACCACTTGCTCAGCTAAATCTGTGAAAAAAGGCTAAAAAGTAGGTAATCATATCAGCGATCAGGCATCTGTAATTTTCGTAGCAGCAGCTGAGACCAGTGCACATGCAGTACGAAACCAGATTTTATCCTCGTCCTGCTCGGCAAATATCCTTAGTATTAAACTACTCAACTGAAATCATATTTTAAGCGGCTATACAAAATTCATTTTTGAAAAATGATTCACATTGACTTGTTGACTTGTCATTCATTAGTCATTGTATTACATTATGGTTCCTTAATGTGTTCACTTGTTCTTGTTATGTTCTCACATTCCTCAAGTTGTGCAAATGTAGCTACCAAGATTGATCATTTGAATCTCGCAAGTTTCGTTCAAACTGTTAGGCATTCACTGATTCACTGTGCCGACTGGAACAGGTTGGTTGTATACTCATTTTTAAACCTCTTTGAAATTACTTATGAAAGTTAACTTGCAAATGCAAAACATACTAATTTTCAGATAACCCAGCTGTATGTTTAGATATAAAGTTCAATTCAATTTACATTTAGAAAAATATCAGAAAACTGTTGTTTTGATAAGCTCTAATTAATGGCTGAATCCTTCAGAAATAATGGAAATCTTCTAGGTGTTAGGTATGCGTGTCAATCAAGTAATCAAAATACTTCAGTTGTTTTCTGTGCATTTTTTCCAATTTCCAAAAATTCCTCTGAAAAAAGGAAATTCTGTTCAGTAATGAGCTTTTCTTTGTGGAAATCGCAAAAAGCCAATGATAAAGACTACTACCAAGAACCACAGCAGCAAGCCTTTCTCTAGGAACAAAGACGAAAAACTTTCATGGCTTTCGTTTCACACTTCATTTCCCAGAATAAAAAACAGATTTTGTAAATCAGAATGTAAACCATCTTTCAACTCTCCTCTAGCAAATAGGTAAACAGGAGTTGCGATTCCCTCCTGTCATGTTCTGTCGTTTTCAAAAACATGCTGTTCACCGTTCATTTGCATAGCCTTGTACATTATCATTCTCAGACCACAAGTCACAACTGGCGTACAGGAGTAAAGAGTTTGAAAACACAAGTTTTTCGAACCTAGATTCCAAAAATATACAACAATGATACATTTTTACGTTACGTCTCACTTGACAAAGCACAAAAACGCTGCTGCTCTAAAGAAAGTTTTTTTTTTGCATAAATGCCCATCCTCCTCAACATCACATGTTGCTATCTCTAATTTTCAAAGTCAAGTCAACCTCTGCCGATCTTGTCTCACGTTTTTGCACATGAATATCATGTTTGATGAGACACACCGACTCCAGTTGTTGATCGGTTTTGCAAAAAAAAATCATTGCAAATCTCTACTGCTTTCAGTTTCTGCGAAAATGCACAATTTGTTGTAAAAGCTACGATTTCTGCTCTTGGGCTGATGATCGTCATAAAGATAAAGAATTCAGTATTGCTAAATGAGAGAAACGGTTTTAGCTCATTTGAGCAACTGATGACGATACTGATGATGTTGATGAGCCCACAAAGCACAGATAATGATATTTTATTTCCAATGAACGCTCATTCGAAACTCAAGTGAAGCTTTTCAACTTTTCAGGCAGTATCATTTCGGAAGATCTATTTCCCTCATCGTTTCCCATATTTTTCCGTCCGTCTCATTGCGTGTAGCAAATAGCTGTGATGTGTGTACTACACTACAATTTCTCCGACCGTTTCGAGATTTTTCTGCCCGAAGAATTTCTCCAAAGTCCCAAGACAACTTTCTTGTTTATTGTGTGCATCCATCTACCAATATTATTATTATTATTGCACGCAACGATAAAATATCTAGCTCGGCAAGATTTTTATCTTCAATCCGAATGCGAAACACATGGTTTTACCGTTTCGCTAACTCTTGTTTTGCCGTTAGTGGTGTCGTGCAAAAAAGGGTTGACTGGGTGCCAAGAAGAGAACGGCAAACTGTCGCACCATTGACTTTTGTCATCATAATAGCAGTAGCCTGAAAGTACACAGAGAGAAGTGATAGCTGCGCGTGTAACGTTTTGGCCCGAAAAGAAAGGAAACCTCTAACAGGAATGCAGAGAAAATAGTAGGAAAACTTTGTTTCGTAAACTTGATCCGAGTAAAAAAAAATTTGCAAACATCTTTTTCGTCCTAATGAGCAGCATCATGAGAGTAAAAGAGAAGACACTCATAAAAATAAAGATATGAAGGAAATCAACAAAACGATACATGAAGAAAGAAGCTACATACAAGAAGAAGATTAGCAAAGCAAAGGATTAGCAAAAAAGTCTAAAAATATACGCCTACACATTAATATTCGCAAGGAGCATCATGTAAGTTTAATCAGGACACAGAGATGCAGTAGTGTGGTAGTAGTTGGTAGATTTGAGAGCAGATTACAGCTTTAAAAATTTAATCCAACTGTTGGGATATTTTTTTGTGATTAAGAGAAAGGAGTTAAAAAGGGAAAATCAGGAAAGACTGGTGCAGAGTGGTCAGTTGATAGTGATTGGGAGAAGAGCGTTTTGGCTTGTGTCAAACAGAATTGAAGAGTTTGACAGAAACAGTAAGTTCTTTGTTCGTGTTTCAGTTTGCCCCACGTGCTGTCAACTTGGTCGCTTCTTCGGAGTGAGATTTCTTATTGCTTACTGGTTCATAATCCTACATCATTGCAATGGCAAGCCAACTTGGGAATCCATTTCCTCTAATCTCTGCTACTGAGGATCCATGGTTAGCCGGACTTCGTGAAGTGGTGTTGTCATGCTTTACGCAAACCCGTATGGAAATGGAAAGCGCTGGAAAAAGTAAGAGTGGAAAGGACGAGGAAAGCAGAAACAACAACGTGCCGTGGACCATCACCTCAACTGTCACGATTTTGACTAGCGATGGTACGAAAGCATTCTGCCTGACAATCTTTTAAAACGACTTAAAGACTTTTTTTTAAAGAATTGACTTAACATTTTGGTTTGATTGTATTTCTTTAGCTGATATACAGCGAAAGTCCCTCGTGGAATATATTAGCACCACAAATGGGATACGACCGCTCCTGGAACTTATCGATGTAAGTATCAATTTAGTAATTGTAATTAATGTCGAAGCATGTAGTTTAAATTTAATGTTTTGCCAGGCCACAGCTCAGTACAAGGTGGGCGAAAAAAGTGCCAAAATTCTTCGCGAGCTTGTCAGTCAAAAGAATGGTAAGCTGCTCTGGCGTTAATTAATTTCATATTTATTAGTATTTAAATTATTTACCGCAGTCATTAACCAAAATATGATCTCCCGACCTACCGTATTTGCAAAGGATGCTATATAGCTACCTCAACAAATATTTCATTTACTTCGGCATCCTTAGAAAGGTATTCAGCGTTTTAAGCGATCATCCACTTCACTAATTGTGATAGCATTCCATTTTACATGCTGCTACTGATCGTTTTGCTATTATTTGGCATTCGCCCATCATCTTGTCATGGAACGTGCATAGTGCATACCTTTCCCAAAAGCCTATCGCAAGGCTTTTGAGAACGACACTCAGATTAATAGTGCCAGTTGTCACTTGCCCTTGTATACCATTATCCGGCAGCAAAAACGCTACGGTGTGATGCTCAAAAACAAATTTGCAAGTGTATCGGCACCTTTATCATTATCTTTGCATGAAACATTAGCCTTTAGCGTTTCAAATTGCTTCGTATGAAATTTAGATTTCAAAGATTAATTGTGGCACATCTAATTTCCTCTCTGCAGGGAAACACCGTACAGCCATTGTGAAGCAATGCGTCGACGTAAATTATCTGGCTGTCACAGTATCCGTGTTGAAGCAGTTGGTGAAAGGCACTTCTAACAGCCCCGGTCCTTCTTCGAAGGCAAGCAATTGCAGCTCATCTGCAGCGTCTCCTCCAAGTGCCGTTTCTATTCAAGACGATGATGATGATGATAACAGTGCTGACCAAGATAATAGTTCCTCTGGCATCCAAACCGGAGGAGACTCTGCAAATTCCCAGCTCTCCTCTGGTTGCTACTCGGAGTTTGGCAATGGCTCCACAACAACTGTGGACTTCATCTGGTTTTTAGCAGGCGTCGTTGCCAAAGGTTTGCAAACTTCTCCCTATCTATTCATTATGCATTACACATACATGCGGCTTTCCTTTGTTTCAAACGCGCTGACGCTTTTTTACACTTGCAACTTATGCCGCAATAAAATGTCTAAATATTTTCGTAGTTCTGTCACCGGCTTACTTTTCACTTTAATTAAATAAAGTGTTATGCCGTGTTCCCAGAAGAGTTTTGATACGCGTCATATATTACTCCAAATCAATTTGTATTTATTTTGGATGGAAAATGCAAAAAATGTTGTTTCATAAACTACTTTTTCTCGTAAACTTTCCAACTGCCAGAAAAAACAAAGACAATGACAGAAGCGTTGGCATTTTAATGGTATTTTTGTGGCAACGTGAGGAAAACCAACAATTTTAGTTTATTTTTTCGTTGTTAATTTGCAGATTCCCATTTTCCAGACAAAGTGCGCCAGATGCTCAAAGTCAAGTTTTTCCACGACATTTATAAACGCTTGTTTTTTGCCAAATCCAACCTCCACTTTCCCTTGCTCAAAATCATGAGACAGTTATCAAGATGCCGTAAGTATTTTATTTTTTAGATTTTTTAATCAACGCTGCCTTTTATTTTCATTGAGCAGCTTTTCATAATTTTCTTTGTTCACAATTGTACATTTTGCATACATTCTGTAGGTCGTGTTGCCGAGATTCTAGGCAAAGACAAGGTGATGAACACCGCCAAAAAGACGATTGCAATTCTCAGCAGCCAGCCAAATCAAAAGATGCTCATGCTCATGGAGTGGTTGTCGTTCCTCACGAGAGATCGTAAATATAAAATATTATGACATGTCCCATAAAACGGATAAGATCTATATAAAAATTGCAAATCGCATTTTTTTCTTTCATCTGCATCAGTTTTTGCAAATTATGCGTGTAACATTGGATGAGCAAGTAAACACGTAGGTGTTATATCATGCTATCATACTTTTTTTTTTACATATTTTTGCAGGGAAAAACTCGATTCGCTTTCTGAAGGCCGGATTGTTGGTCAAGGTTCTCAACATTTTTCGGCACTGGTCTCATTGGAAAGGAAAGGGACTGCTGAAGCTGAGCAAAAGCATAATAAATATTTACGCGCATCTTGCCAGAACCAGTACGTGCAACAAACTGTAAAATCAAAACATGTAATAATGGTCTGTATTGATTAGTTTGCTTTATGTCAATTTAGAGTCCGGAAAAAAGAGTCTCGCCCAAACAGACGCCATCACGGTTATACGTCAATTTTGCGAACAGTGTCCTACTGAAAGGAGTTTTGATGATGTGATTATGCGAGCATGTGCCATGATCCATGTATGTTGTGGCAAAGAGCATCTACCACTGGACACTTTGGAGTGTCCAATTAAATTTGAAATCCCACGGACATCTGCACCCGACGGGAGTTCAGATTATCCGGGATTTTTGCTCCTGGCGGCTGATTCTGGAAGTAGCAGTGATGAGGACGGCGATCCAGAAGATGAAGATGGGGATGGGAAGGATGATGACAGTGATAGCGACGCAGATAATGGGAGCGTTGGGGATGACAATGGGTCAGAAAGTGATCTAGATGATTTGCTAGACGATGAAGGTGTTCCAGAGGGACAAGAAGTCGACTGTCAGCGTCAATCCAGCAGCAGAAAGGGCAGTATAGACATTGTTGAACTGGGCGAGGAACAAAATGAAAGAATGACGCTAAACAGAATCGCACAGTTTTCGTTTTTCTTTCGCGAGTTTTCCAGCCGGTATGCACAGGAAAATGAGCAAGGAGAATCCGAAGATTTGGGCACTCAGTTGGAAAAAATAGAACATAGCATGGGTCTACTCTGCAGTTTGGAGGAAGAACCTTCCTTGCAACAAGAAGGAAATTCTTGCGTGGCTCCTTCCGTACCTTTAATTCCTCAGTATCCCAGCAGTGTTCACAAGTACTCTTGGACAAGTCGACATGGAGCAAAGTTGCCTCGGCTAGAGAGCCTTCGAAAGCTCTACTATCATTTAGCCAATAAAATCAAACACGTATCTCCCTTCACTAAAATAGCATACCCGGATATATGTTTTGGCCTTAGCGGCAAGCAAGTGGAAAGCTTGTGTGCTAATACTGACCGTACCGTACTTCGGAGAAAGGTGCAATCCTCCATCCAACGTGCCATGAGTGAGCATCCCGGATTTCGCCCAAAAGTTGTCTACAACTTGGATGAGCTGATAACGACCAAAGGCCAAGCAGGTCCGTCGAAAATTGGAAATATGGATGAAACTAATATAGGCAAATACGACAGTCGGTCACCACTTACTTTCGAAAGCCGCTTTGAATCAGGAAATTTGCGTAAGGCAATTCAAGTGGGCGACTACGAGTATGATCTTCTTTTAA
Source organism: Entomobrya proxima (assembly GCA_029691765.1). Taxonomy (NCBI): domain Eukaryota; kingdom Metazoa; phylum Arthropoda; class Collembola; order Entomobryomorpha; family Entomobryidae; genus Entomobrya; species Entomobrya proxima. Next base: position 23,184,081 of record CM056170.1, on the reverse strand, counting down.
CATCAGACATTAACAGCAGCAGGCACAACCAGTGGTTCTATTTCCAAGTGGCAAATGTTTCCGATGACCAGCCATATACATTTAACATTATCAATTGCATCAAGACAAATAGTCTGTTTAACTATGGCATGCAGCCCGTCGTTTATTCCGTAACGGATGCAGTTCGAAATCACAAGCCTGGATGGGTTCGAAGTGGCTCAAATATTGTCTACTGTCGAAATGGCTATAAATGTATTGGCAAACGATCAGTGAAAACTTACCACACTCTCAGTTTTACGCTTCAGTTTCATAATCGGGGAGATATCGTGTACGTGGCTTATCATATCCCCTTTACGTATACTCGGCTAATGGTGGAAATCCACAACTTGTTGGGTTCTGTAAAACATTCCGAAAAGGTACATTGTCGGTATGACGTGCTCTGTAAAAGTTTGGATGGCAATGACATTCCATTACTAACAGTTACTGGACCGATAGAGAATCCAAACGGGCAACAACATAGAAATAGCCGGATTCAAGACAGGGATGTAGTTTTTATTACGAGTAGGGTGCATCCAGGAGAAACAAATGCCAGTTGGGTGATGATGGGCATTTTGAGAAAATTGCTTTTGGGTAATCACATGGAGGAGCTGCTTCAACGATATGTTTTCAAAATTATTCCTATGCTTAATGCGGAAGGGGTAATAAATGGATGGTAAGCTAAAGATATTTGTGTAGTTTACACCAAGTAATATTATGCTTTACAAACCGTAACTGATGTATCTTCTCTAGTCATCGATCGGGGCTAACCAGTCAAGATCTTAATCGATGCTGGAAAAATCCCCATGAAGTGCTGCATCCAAGCATATACAATGCTAAAATGCTCGTTGCCTATTGTTGCAAAGTAAGGGGTAGGCCACCTACCGCTTTCGTTGATTTGCATGGCCACTCTAGGCGAAAAAACGCCTTCTTTTATGGCTGCTCCCTTGCTCGGTCATGGAGGCAAGAGGATCGCGTCACACCAGAAAACCCACAAAAGCTTTACGTATGAACATATTAAAAATGCTTAAACTGACAAACTGATCTTGCGTATTCAAACTAATTACTATTGTTCGCATTTTCAGGCTCTGGCTGAAAGCATGTCCGTTCATTGCCCCTATTTTGTTCAGCACTTTTGCCACTATGACGTTCGAAAATCAAGAGAGACAACAGCTCGTGTAGCAGTCTGGAGGGAATTTGGAGTCACGTGTTCCTTCACTTTGGAGTGCTCCTACTGCGGAGCGGACCGCGGCCCCTGCAAGGGTATTGCCTTTGGCACTGGCCAACTTTGGGAAATTGGAGAAAGTTTATGTGAGGCTATTAGCACGATGGACTGCAAGTTGCAGATGCCACAGCAAAAGCTGACGGAAATTACCGAAAACGAGACAGTAGCCGTTATTGAGAGTTACATCGAATAAAAGAACCAACTAACTATAGACTTTAAAATGACTAACTTTGTTCTTTACAGCTCATTATTGTTCCATTTCTGTTTTTCTCGTATTTAATAATATTACTCATGTACCTGAGGACTCAATAACCACTATTATTTATTGTGACGCATGTAAAAAATCAAACTACGCTTAACCGGTGATAAACAATATGAGTGTATTAAATCAATAAATTAGGATAAAATCGCCAACAAATCTTCTTTTTAATTGCAAACCACTGCATGTTATCGAGTTATTTGGTTTTATTCTCAAAAGTATTATATAAAACTCTTATAGGTATCTATATTAAATCAGTTTTGCAATCAGGCTTGCATTTGTATTTGAATGTCATACTAAAAACAAGTTCAAGACGAGTTTGGAAATTCTAAAGCACATTATAACAAAAAGGACCGATTATAATAAATCATAAATAATACACTGTTCAATCATTGTGAAACAAATGACTCATTTTTCAAAAATGGTCGTTCAAAAATAATTAGTCATAATTAGGAAATTATTTGAACACAAGTCCAAGCAGTTTTTTTTTGTATTTTTCCCCATAGTATATATGATGTGTTTTTCCATAAAATAATATCACCTTTCCGTTTTAAAAAATAAAAAAATACTTTGTACAAAGCGAGTTAAAATCTATCAAAATATGTAAACTTGTTACATTATAGTATTCACAGCACACTATCCATAATCAGACCTTTCCATTCGTCTACTGCTATTCGGAACTACAGTGGACAGTTGTCACACCAAATCCTGGGTGGACGGATGGACCTTCGTATTCTTCGTACTTTGTAACTACAACCCGTTTGAGCTGCTCATAACTCAGCCACATGACAATGTTCCAGCTAACTAGGCGACTAAACGAAGGCATAAATCCCTTGTAAAATGCGTTAGGTCCTTCTCTAGCAAAGGTTTGAATCGCACAATCCACAGCTCCTCGATATTTTCCAGGAGCAGAGTTCATATAGCGAGTTTTTATCACGTCAATGGGACTGGCACACAGGGTAGCACAAAATCCAGCAATAACGGCGGAAGTAAAGTGACATGGAATATTGTCCTGCATAAGACCCTTCACAATAATAAGTTCTTTAACAAGGTCATAGCACACAATTTCTGAAACATTGACAATAGCGTTTCTGCCAATGTTTGGAAGTGTGCCCCGCCAAAGACCACGCAGACCCTCAGAGGTGAAGATGTGTTTGTAGGCTTGCCATGTACCCGTGTAGCGGGTACCTATGGAGCCTTTGGCTTGTGCTTGGAAGCGTACCTTGACAACATCAGTTGGCTGTGCAACCATGACAGCCATTCCACCGGTAGTCATGCCAGCTAAAATGCGGGCAGAAACATCAAGAAAGCCACCACGAGAGTCTTTGACTTTCAAAAGTCGCTGGTATTGCTGCTTTACAGGTTCGTACATTCCCAGGCGAACGGAGGCAAAGCACATTTGACGCTGGAGGCCAGCGTTTAAGCCGTTATATAGACTTCTGCATGTAAATTAATTAAAAGTAATGTGTCATTTCAGGTCTATAGAGTACCTGCACGCATATAAAATATACGAATGCTAACGCACCGGAAGCCTTCTTCTCGGCTAATTGTGGCAATGGTGCCAAAAACACCCCGGTAGTGAAGCTTGGCTTGGGAAGTGGCAGCTGCACCATTTTGCAGGATCAGTGACTCACCAGATGCTGCTAATCTAGCGGTAGCGGTAGTGGCCAAGGGGGCTTTAACCTCGCCTTGAAGCTGTTATACAAAACGAAAGATACGAAAAGGGTTAGTGAAAAAGGTACACCAAAAGGAACAACCCATTTCTTAAATGATAAAATGCATGCATTATACACTACAGTAAACCACACTAAGTTTCAGCCAAAAATCAAAATATTTCCAACTTCTTTTGACAGTTCATAGTTTGTTACAGAACTAATGACAATGACTTTCACAACAACCACAAACTAATGAACTGGAAATATCCCAAAAGCCGTGACCAAAATAATTTTCTTGAACTGAATGAACTAAACTGCTTATCGTCTGAAGAATGAAAACAAAGGTGGCCTTGAGTCAGACACATTTATGCCGTCAACATTTCTGTTTGTACTACTGCTAGTAATAAACTATTCAATCTTATTTGGGGATTTCATTTATAAACCCAATCTAATGAATCTAATTCATTATTAGGTTAAGTCAGAGGAATCATTAAGTCAATAATACAATCTTATCTCAAGATTAACAATATCTTTTGAATGGTGAGTATGCACACTCAAGATATTTTAGCAGCCCTGCCGAACTATGAGTATGTTTGTTTTTAACTATCAAACCTATGCATTTCTCACAATGCCCCCAAAATCTTAAAAACCTTTTCCAGTCAAGCCCAATAATGTAATGTAAAAAATGTTATTTACTTGCGAACTTGTAATTAATTTCTTTCATTAAATCTCACCTGTAGCCGAACTTTAGCCGTATCCAAAGGAAAACTTGCAAAATCCGCAAAACATGCGGCGCTACCGGCAGTGAGCAGTTTCACAGGAACTGGAAGTTGTTCAAAGCGTTTCGCCACGGACAAGTCTGCCATTGCTTTCCTATTAAAAAACACTATTGTTCAAATTCGCAACTAAAATTCTACAAGCCACTTTAAAATGAAAATGAGCAGATATATCTACCTGATTGTATCTGTCACAAGGTCAAGGTTTTCAGGTTGCAATTATTACCCTTGCTGCTGGAGTTTGGTCAGCTTGGTCAGTATTTTCCCAACAAACAGTAAAATAAGGTCACTTTTGATTTCCTCTGTTTTTTTCTGTATCCCTTTTCCGTTCTTGTTTAGGAGCAACGATAGAACATTTCTCTTGCCACTACTACCTGGCTGGTAATATGTGACCTATCGTAAGATGGTGATGAAATTGCTGGTGGTGGTGTGGTCTCCTGTTCTCGGACATTTTCAGTGCTTCTTTCTTCCTCGGAGGTTCAAATAAATATGAGGAGAACTGAAAAGAACAAGCCAATAAATATGCCTTGACGTAGATTACGAGCCCGTGCATCTTTTACTACACATTGCTTCTAATGTGACTTGATTTCATTTACAATAGCTGCATATTACCAGAAAAGGTTGTTTTGACCTCTGTACCTACCGTATACTAATGCATGTAATATTTACCAATAGTCCTGTCCTCATGAAAATGAGAATAGCTTCATGAGTGAGTGAACAAAGTCTAGTTGCTTGATGCTGATGATGTGTGGTATGAGAAGGAAAGTCCATTCATAATAAACATACGATCCCAGACTCATTATTCATAGGCATTTATGCAAGATACTTCAACTACGATATGTATGGTGTATGAATACCTAAACTTATATTAGAAAAGAACACTTAAAAGCGCTTACGCATTTATTGGAACCGCACTGTACTTTAAAACTCGAAATTACAAGTAATTGTCTATCGCACCATCCGATCCCGAGCCGATGATTTACCGATAAACTATACCGTCATCGTCTTTTGTACTTTTGTGGGATATCATTATGAGATAGGGCGATAGACAGGACAGTAGATCACTAATCTGCATTGTTGGAAACATTTTCGTCATCACTGGGTCGGGGTCGTTTTCCAGGTTTTCCTTTTCAGTCAGAATTTACATTAAATTGCATCTACGTACACAGACATCATTGCATTGTGCAGTCATTCTGAGCTCTTCTTTCCACCTTGTGCCTTTTTTGTGTTGAGAGTTGTGACTAGATTTACTTTTTACTTTGCATGATTTTTTTTCAAATGCAGTAAACAAGCGTTATTATGCTATAGATATTAAATAGAAACAAGGAAAATCATTTAATCCATCCATTTTGAGTGTAATACTTTTAAAAACAACAATTAGATGAATACAGAATGGTTTGCAAGTATACACTTGCACGTGCCTAAAATTCTCGTATGATGATATTCGTATGAAGCAAGTGATTTGTGATTTGCAGGCGTTGACATTCAAAAAATGACAGTTGTTGTTTAAACTTAATCTGGTATATTTTTCAGGTTTTATTTTATAGACAAACATCTTCCGATGGCTACTGTCCCATTTCGAAGCATATGAAAAGCCATTAACTATTCATGAAACTTGTGAAAATAAATCATTGTATAACCATTGTATAACCATTGTATAACCATTGTATAACCTGTGTAAATTACGGTGTATGAGAAGCAAGCACTATTGGAATGGGAATATTGGGAATGTGTAAATTCGTAAAAGCTACCGTCAAGTTGCACAACAGACATGTATTTTTCTCATTAGTCTCGCATTGCCCCAAAACCGACAAAACTTCGTCGCAACATGGCAATCAATTCGTAGTTTTCCAGTTTAGCCTGAGAACCTTTGTTTTGTTTGTTAGTTTGTTGTAGTTGTGGTCGAGTCGTGGCTATCTTTCCGGTACTACAAATGTAGTTATATAAGATGCCTTAAATGAATTAGGTATTTGCATGACACAGCACGCTTATATCACGCAGACGTCAGTAATTATTTTTGCGAAGATTCCAATTAGTGCTCAGGTGTAATAAAGTTATACAATGCAATTTGACTGAAAAGAAACAAAGCAAGTGTTTTGCCACCAACAAGGATGTAAGAAAAATTAACCTCTAAACTAAAATAATATACTATTTACATCGTGACAAGTTCTATATAGCTTGCAAAAAATCCATGGAGCTCAGTAAAGGTGCAAAGTGCACCCTTAGTTAACCTTTTCAAGTCCAAATTGCTTATCTCCTTATCATTATTACGGTAATCATGCCGCAAATGAATCTAAATGTCCTCAAAATTAAAAATTCCACAATGCAACTAAGTTTGCATAACCAAGGAAATAAAACTTTGGTGCAACTTTAGTTCACTTTCATTCAAGAAAAATAAAAGATATAATGGCAATATAACAGCAAACGATTCTATTTCTTCTTTCACTTTGAGTTTTCAATTGCTGGAACTACTACGCAAGTCCGAGGGAAACATAATTTGAATATTGTATGCAATCATACGTTTGCGTCAAAACTACTTGCGTACATAATAATGAATAATGGTATAATAATAAAATTTCAACATCTTTTCGATTTGTATTTTCTACCTGTCTTTTAAGTAACCGTATTTTGCCAGGCCAAACCGGAAAGCGTTTTTAAGAAAAATCTCGACTGAAGCGTCACTTCTAACTAGCGTTAACTGACTTTGTTGAACCTTGTACTTTTGCATTTGCGCATTGCCCATACATAACAAAGCACGCTTAATACTAGTTTAATGAGAGGTGCAGACGGTACATAATAATATGCTTCGAGTTTTGAGGCGAGAAACAGAACTGCATTGGACTCTGCGTAAGTATGTAATAAAGAAGTGAAAGAATCCTAATTACCAAATACAAACTTCTAATGCTGCATAGTATATTGCTGGGCTGTTTGTATTACTTATACTGGACTTATATGCTACTTACTACTTATATATTTCCTATAATGTCACGAAAATCTGTTTTACTATTTATTTTTGTAAACTTGATTGGGTTTGTTTGGTCTTGGATTTCGAGTTTGACAACAGCATGTCTCTGTTTGGGTTGATGTTTTGGTAGGTTACTCTCGATGGACTTTGTTCCCTGGTTTGGCTTTCATTTACCGATTTACCTTCTCTTTCTATTGAAATGATTTAACATTTTATTGAACTGGGCTGAATGGGAGGGAAGTAGAAAAATTACAAAGATGTTGAGGGATGGGACCTATTCATTCGAGTCTTTATGAAAAGTTGTACTTTTACCCCTGAACCCAACAAAACGAAATTTTAGACTCTTCTCGTGCAGATTCAACTGAAGAAGGATGTAGTTCAACTAGATGAAGTTTGCACATGAATTTTATCCTGTGGCGACTCCACAGTGGAATTAATGGCAAGAAGGCTCGTATTTGTTTTGATTTTTATTCTTAACGTTACACTATTATGCTTATCACTGCACATTACATACAAAGCGTTTGGTTCTGTCGCCACTTAAGCCACATCAGCAACTAAGAGTTGCGTAAAAATGTTGGTAACGAAATTGTCGAAAGTTCATGGATTGAGCTCAACAGTCCAGTTCACACTTCAGAGTTTCAGACTAAATCTAATTTTAAGATAAGTCGCTTGCACACAAAATGGCTGAGAATGTTGATAAATTCTATTTATGTTCGGATGATCATTGCTCGTGTTTTATTACTTAGGATATTGAAAAAAATCAGAGCTCAAAGTCTACTTCTGTTTCTCAAACACATTTTTCTTTCCCATCGTTATTAGAATGTGCTGGGGTTGGCATGGTAAACGTTGCAAAAACTTTGCATTTTTGCGATATCAGTAATATTTTTCGAGGGAGTAATGCAAAGCAAATCAAACTAGAATGATGATGCATAGGTATGCAAAAGTTTAGTATTAAAGAATATTCTGCAGTAGTGCATAATTGACAACTGATGCGTTGTTTTTAATCTGGAATTTCATGCAACGCCAATCATGAATCAAAGCATTCAAAAAATACAATTCCCTTACTTACATTTGAAAATAAAAGTTAGCACAAAATCAGAATATTAAAGTTGAGGTATTTTTTACCTCTTGCTTCATTCCTTGGGATTCCCGGGGTTTCCTACTTCTAATCTAATTAATTTTATTTGTTGCTGTGAACGATTTTGCTAAATTTTAAATTTGTATAATTTCATATTATTTTAATAAGTTTAAACATCTAAAGTGCGAAATAGATAAATATATCTACATCATGATGATGGTGCTTAAAGTAAACACCTAGCAATTGTACAATAGACAATAACGAGGTATAGTAACGCTGTACTTAAAAGTTTAAAAAATATATCAGGAAATATAGCGTATGATTTTTAAGAATTCAACTTGACAACATATTTAAGCCATTTTTGGCCCTCAGCACCTGACCTACATTTACAAATTATAGCCGTACATCATCCCAATCCCATCAATCATGGGTGAGCAAAATGTCAATACAGTTGGAAAATATGAGAAAATGATTTTGTGGGTCCAAACTCCATTTTATTTTTGTCGATAACTAGTTCAGTTCGCAACAGATAAGTATACAAAATCTGGAATAATTTTGCAAGCGCTTCCTAATGTAAATCTCATAATTATTAATGTTAGGAGCATTATTGGCAGACTGAAATTGTAGTCATTTAAGATGTTTACATAAATGGGAGTTCGATTTGACAACTAAATGACAAATTAATACTGTTTTGGTCTCACATTACCCCCTTTCCTTGGTTTATACAAACATTGAACGAATTGTATAATATGAAGCTTAATTCAATGTATTATTCTAAAAATCCTAAATGTTCTTTTATGTAATACTATCTATCAAATTATAACTGGTAAACCTAAACCATCGGTAAAGAATTGCGTGTACATGCAATATCATTCTATGCACTAAGCATAAATGCTCACACGCGACATTCAGATACATAACTACAGGAGATCATAAAGATATACCTGTGAACCTTCACATTATCAATCATGCCACCGTTTGTTAGTCTTTGACTTTTTATCTTGGCATATAGTCATACACGTTTCAAAATATATGGGAGATGAAAGACAGTGTATCGAATCAGTCTGGTCTGAATCTCTAATATAAATGCCGGGTTTATGATGCCTCTGTACAACTTTTTTTTCTTCATTGATCTTTTTGCCATGGGCTATGTGGACTTAGAACTTTTGTGAAAGCCCAAAAGTTGGACTTTGGAACCTAATACAGAACAGCAACCAGCGACTTGAGTTTGGTTTATTGAGAACAAAGAAAAGCATGTACCTATATTTTTGATTGTATGGCAAAAGATGCAGCTATAGATGTAACCTTAGAAGGCAAAATATTATACTGTTCTTACATACTTACATATTATGCTTGTAATTTATGTTTTATTTACTAAAGCATATTCATAAAAATCAAAGATATTATAGGATGCTCAAATAATGCAGCCAAGTATCAAATAAGTCAATTGTAATTAATACGTAATTGATTTCATTTTGTTTGTATATTTGCAACAACTTTATTTTCAAGTTTAAAAACGTAACTGTACTACTCAATGGTTATAACAACAACATCCACATCCTTGACGTATGTAATAAAATTTAAAGCTTTTTAGAAATGATTGCCATTTGTTGGTTTGTGGCTTTAGACTTCCCTATAATCACATTTTTTCATAAAATACTTAGAATTTTAAAAATGTCGGCGCATAGTTACAATCGTACGCAAAACCGACACAGAATTAAACTACTATAAATGTAACTCAAATTTATCTCAATAATATTAAAGTTAAAAAATACCTGCAAGATGTCATCAAATACATATCAATTTAATGCTCCCCATTAAATTAAATACAAGACAAGACATAAGGCACCGTTAGATTCATTTCTCAAATCGTTTGTCTGCACCCATTGTTGATTAAAAATCTCTTCACTTTTAAATACAACATTCAAAAATTAGCGACAAGGTAGCCCAACCGAAAACATCGGTATAAAACAACTATGCGCCACATCAATTACGTAGAACTTAATAGCGGGAATCTAGTTAGAGCTGGTAATTTGTACATATTATTCTATCAGTAATCAGTAAGTACTGTATAAAAGAACAAAACACAGTGAAATTACTTCTGAAATATATTATAGAGCTAGATCCAGAATCGAGACATGTCTCAAATCCAAAAAGTCCAGTCTTAATTGGCTTAACAGTTTATCAGTATACTAGTGCGAGGGTAAAAATATACAAAATCAGAATTTATGAGATTTCGACGAAATATAAAACTAACAAACAAATCATTTGGAGCACTTATACATTATACAAAGAAACGCATCTATGTCATATTTTCTAGCCAGGAATAGATTCAACTTCTAGGATGAAAACATTCATCAATAAATTACAGCGTGATAGCACTTCTTTGGTATAACAATAATACCTTACGCCTTAATAATAATCTCTAGTAATGTAACATGAGAATAGCTTGTTTACTAATATTTCATTCGATTGACTATTGACTAAATACATTGTTCTTTATAAATATTAGGTAACATGTTTTTAATCAAACACAGATATAGTTTGTAGGGTAAGATAATGATTGATGTTTTTATAGGTTGTATACGACAATTATTACTAACGAAAATACTGATTTATCAATCAATAACGTATACTTTTAGAAAATGTTTATCGTACAAAATTATATGAAAAAGATCTTTTCAATTTTGTCTTACTGGGAATTTTTCAATAATACAAACGATTTTGTCTCAAAAACAGACATAAATCGGGAAAATTACTTGTCACGATGTTACGCCAATCAGTAATGGGCTGAATACGAAGTCAAATATTTCACCGGGGGGTAGTAATTTGCGGCGGAGACAAAGGGTATTACCTATATGAGATGCTGCTTACGGACAAAGTTGTCCACTTCGGTGGTTAAAGATCCCCCAGAGAGACCAATGTAAGGAACTGAAAGAAACTCGTATCGCTCAATAGGCCAATATTTCAAAGTGGGGTTGTGTTCTGGAAACTATAAATCATATATTGTTAGTAAGATTAAGCGGAGCTTAAAACTCAGTATCAAATATGGCAGTTACCTGATTTTTTGCATCAAAATACGCAAACAGCACACACGCAGTATATGAAGCTATGAAGATCAGTACGTGCCAGAAAGCATGTAGATAGGGGAAATTGAGATTTGACCAGGTTTCACAGAACAGTTTGTCGTTAACCCAACAAGCAACGGCCAGTATCCACACGGCTCCACATCGAGTTCCAAGGCGCAGGACACGGATGTTATCACATCTAGATTCATAAAAATTGATTGAATGACTCGCACCAAGTCTTACTTTTGGATACTTTACCTTTACTTCAATAAATACGAACCTGTTGAGCTCGGAAATCATCAAAACTAACGTGGGCACTCCTAGAGTCATTAGGGCAAAAGCGTTAAATGCTGGTTCTAAAAACGCCAACAAGGAGCTAACAACAGCAACGCCAAGAACGAGGTATTGAAATGCCGTTCTAAAATGAAATAGACAAAGAATTGTTGCAACCAAGGCTTCTAGTGGAAAATTTATCTGTGCATAAGAAAATGGGCTATTCTGTACCTATTTCTTCGGAAGTTTACTGGTAGATATCTGCCTGGAAACCAGATTGCAAATGCTGCAGAGAAAACCCACAAAATTGCTAGTTCGTCCAAAAGCTGTCCTAAAAGACTTAGTGTGGCATGGAAATACACGGAACATGCGCCAACAACAATTAGCATGCCCCAAACCACATAGATGCCCCGATTACAGTGATTTGCATACGGTTGAAATAACCATATTAGGACTGGAGGCAAGGCAAAAAACAAGATGTTGCTGACCTGGAATGAATAACAGCATGAATAACTTTTGAAATCAAAGTTGCTTAAAAATATTTCAGATAAATCACAAAACGTCTTACCGTGTTTGCATATTCAGCGATAAAGGGCGAATAAATGTAATTGGATTCACACCAATCTACTGGTGAACTTCCTGGTTTTAGCATGATGCCTCCGCTATGTTTACTGCAGCAGTGACTTGAATACTTTGAAAGCAATAATTGATTTTTCAACTTTCAATGAATGGTGTCAAAAGGGACTCTGCAATAATGATTCAATATTGGTTGTTAGTTTCCATGAAATAATCTACAACTCTCCAAATAAAGTTGATGTCTAAACTCGAAGCAACATGATACGATTTTATTTACTGGAATGCATTGGTTCATTTACATTCAGGTAAGCGTGCTAAGTGCTAAACAATTGACAATTACACTTTAAATTTACTTTTCTCTTTCAGCATTGTAACCTTCCTATTTGTATGCAAATCATTCGGTTAAATTAAAAGTTAATTGAAACCAGTGTGCTTGTAATTTTACTTTATACATCATGAATTAAAGCCGTGTGTATTTTATTTTTACTTAACAGAGCGGTTAAACACGATTTAAGTTATTATTTGTCTAATCTGTCAAATAATATGAGTGCGCACATGCGTATCGATCTATTCTTTGTTCAAGAGCTTCGGTTACTGCTCGTTTTCTGCTGAGTAGACTACTTTTTGCAATAACAGCTTTATTTATTTGCACTATATAATATGTCATCATTGTTACTCTTTCCGAAATATTAGTATGCGTTCCATCTAGTACGTAGTAGATGCTAACAAAGTAACAAACATACACCTACTTTGTAGCTTGGTGGTTATATAAACTGAGCTTGTGCAGATAACATATTTTATGGCACAGGAAGTGACTCATGAACACCAAAAATAAATATTTATGTAACCCATTCAACTGATATTAAAACTCAAATTATTATTCATACGCAACTCTCTCAAGATATTTTTAATAATTTAATATCGTTCTTCATATTCAGCATAAAGCACAATACCTAATATCTATTCTTCTATTCAATATTGTATTTATTAGAGTATTATTAAATTTCAGGCATATCCAATTCTATTTATATCCGGCATTTAGAAATCATAAATTGAGTTTGCGACAAATAACTATGAATGAATTGATACCTACCGCGCACGTTTTAACGAGTATAGCAACCAATTTGCAGCAAAATAGAGAAACATTACAAGGATGAAGGCATATAGCTAAAGTGTTACATACCGTATCCCCAAGTTACATAGAAAGTTCTGCTATATATTTAATATTAATGATTCTCTTAATGGGTGGACACAAGACTTGTCAAGAAGACTTTTGACTTCGGTGCAACAGTACTTAACACCCACGTGAATTACCATTACTAACTTCCCTCAATATTTTGCACTCACTGTCGACTCTGTACTCTTTTGATAGCTCGATCAATATTGCTTAGGACACAGTTACATTTTATGTTTATGACAAGTTCTTAACAAATTGAATATTATCTGCCTCCTCTGCCTATTTCTTGGTCATATTTAATCAATGTCCTCATTACTGACAACTAATGGCCATAATAATGTGTAGTAAAAATATGCAAATTCAATTGCATTTGACACACTAGAAGATGCTCTTCTCTATGATCTTTGCAAATTAATCCTTTGGTATTTGCTTTGATGACCGATGTTACAACGTTAGTAATTAAACAACAAATGATAACAAATTTACCTCACGAAAGCAAATTCCGTCCAGAAAAATACCCCAGAATACCCGTGATAATCTCTTATGGATTCTGGATTCCAATAGTATATGTGGTAAAAGAAATAATTGGTGATTAGATTGTTAAAGTCGATCCTAATAAATATATTCCAATTGCACCAATGTCACCACAATATAGTCACAGTACACTTTTGCAACAGTAAACGCTGAAATGTTTCTTCAAACATATATCTCATCTGCCTAATCAGTCACTACCATTAGCACCAAATCAACAAAACCTTTGCTAAAGCACATACAAAACAAAACACCATAAATTTTAATTGGCCTTTCTATAACGCTATCTGTTGTTACGTCTCCAATCAAGGTTAAATTTTGTCAACCGTTCAACAACAGCGACAAACTGCATGAAACTGGTCTCAGTCCTGCTTCGCGAATCAAACTGTTTTAATGTCCTTTGCTGTTGCAAGAAGCTTCGAAAATATTGTTTAAACTTTTAGCGTATCAGTTTTAAATTCAAACACAAAATATTCCGATAATAAATTGCTGAAGTATGCAGCAACCTATTTTAATTAATTTATAACATTGTCAGGTACCTACTTCAAGTACAAAAAGCATCTAGCAGGAACCAAACCCAAAACTATCGCTAAAACTTTTCTGTAGTGCTATACTTGACTATTAAGCCAGGTGCCAGTGCGACCTACTAAGTCAGTACTATCCACTATAGCATATTATTATACTGCGCAGCTGATTTTGCAAAAAGCGTAGCAGATGATCGTACGACACTCACCTCCCTCACGTTGGTGCGTTGTTGCTAAAACTTGAATGCCTTTTACAATATTTATTGTGAGCACACAAGCCTTTCTTTGTTTCCCAACTCATATCAGCTCGACCTTTTTTTGACAGCTTACGCTTTTTTGTGGGCTTGTTGTTGTGGAGCAGCTTTTTGAGAACATTCGAGCGTAAAATCACGAAAAAGTGTGAAGGAAGAACATTATTTTATGTATTAGCTACACGACGAGCTAAGCTACAGTAATATAATCGAAATGGGTCCAAATTATGAGCTCTGTATTTTGGATTTCTACCTAAAATTCTCTTTTGTCTTTATATCTTGCATAATAAAGAACCATACAACTGTTTCAGGTATTTAAGATGAGTCATGAGATAAAAACAAGAGTAATTAGCTGCGTGGCTTTTTGTGAGAATTATGAGTTAATGCGTAGTTAAAAAATCAGATTTTGCTTCGCTAAGCTAATTGTAATACCCGTTTTGCGTGTTATTTTTTAGTATATATTTTCTTGTATTTATTAGGAATCATTTGTTTAGGATTGTTATATAATAACTAAAATACTTCGAGATAAATTGTGCACACCTAATATGATACATGCGTACTAGTACTAAATGCTGAACTCAATTTAGTATCCGAAACAAACTAAATTTGATTTTACGTTTATGTCCAATTTACCCCACCATTGGAATTTTTGCAAACAAATTATTGGACTTACCATACAAAGTGAAGCAATACAAGTTTGTCTTTGAGATAATGCAGTTTGTTGTGAGTACTAAGGAACTTAACACAGAACACAGTCTATCTATATCAGCCAACTCCAACTGATATGATGGAGAAACACAAAAAAAATACAACTTTTACTCAAGGAAACGGAACAACGCTTCAAAGCGTAGCAACACACTGACAAAGACTTATCCCAGTATGCGGTGTGTACTCCTTTTGCATTTCGCTGGCAACAATAATGTTTAGGGTAGACGCATACCAATACCAGCGTATTCCATTATGCCTTTAAAATTCACTTTACCAGCAACATGGACCATTAACATTAAGCTCCATGCACCGAATATAAAAGTAGCATAATATAGACTATATGCATGCCATATAGGGTAATTTTGTTATTTCGTATTATATCGTGGTTTCAGCAGTAGCTTTATGTCTTCCGTTCGTCCAAGTAGAACAGCGAGTTCAAGTTGACACTTCAAAGTTCAATTGTTCTTTGTATTTGGTCAACACTTACACGTGAGTGCAGTAGTACTTGTACTTTTCTCTGTCTACCTTTATCACCTCCCAAAGTCCAAAAAAAATCAAGCGTCAGGGTATTTAAATATTTAGAAATGATGTATTTGGTTTGAGAGTAGACTTCACTTTACTCATCACTTTGCGCTGCAAATACATATGTTGGACTAAATATTCGACAACGAAAGTACTTCAAAGAAATTGCGCAACCTGTAAAAAACAGGAATGAGCGAAAGACAAAAGTATTAACTAGCAAAACATTCTAGACAGCAGGTAGACCAATTAACGCGATATTTTCATGGAAAAAAGTGCCAAGAAAGCTGTACAAACTGATGACTTGGTTTGGACAGGAAAAGGTGAACAAAATAACATGTAGCATTGCTTAGAAAATTCTCACATGTTAATTGTATGCGTGCATGAACTTCAATGTATTTTGTATGACTATACTATATTGCATTAGTGTTCTAATCGATGAAAGTAATCTTATGAAGTAATCATATAGAGAATATGTAATATGCGAAAATTATATAAATGTAACTCGTACCCGTATGAGTGTAAAAAATTGCAACATTTATGTATACTTTCAATATATTTATATAGAAAAGAATAGAAAACATACAACAAAGAAATACTAGGGCGCTTAATTGCTGTTTTACTATACACATATTATTGTGCAATTGTGCATTATAAGAATGACAATGGTGGTGAGCTCTGCGTTGTTTGATATCCGATCAACTTGCCAGTTTACAATGCGCAAAAAGGATTAATAAAAATAAAATCTTAATTTTCTTTGAAAATAGATTAACTGAGTACCAACTCACTATTGACTATGTGCAACAGAAGGGGAAACAGCAACCGCTTGTTTGTGCTTTTTGCTTTTTGTTAAATGGACTATTAACTTTTCGCTACTAATAATAATTCGTTGGTTTTCTATCTGCATCCTATCCTACTGAATTTAGTGCATTTTGTAAAAAAAAAATAGTGCTGTGGTGTGAGAGCACATGACTAATCACAAAACTATGAAACAAACAATACTCTTTCTTGTGTCACGAGGAATTTAGCACAGTTAGGTACGAAAAGGAACGAAGCACAATACAACAACGAGCAAATGCACAAACATCCACAAGTAGTAATTGTAAAACGTTATACTCCATGGTAGTAAATCAAGTCAAGTCAAAGATTATTCAAAATCAGAGTTTAAAGTACCTAACTTCACTTCACAGAGACAATATTATGCAATATATTGAAAAGGTACAATCCGATCCCTAAAATATCATGTTTTGTAGTTATATGGCAATCTCAGCTCTCTTTGTTTTAACAATTTCTCAAAAGCGCGTATTATACTTTAAATACGTTATGATGTTTAGAATAATATATATGGTTTGCTTGATTTTTGCTCGTGTTCATTTTGGTGCATATGTACTTAAAATCGTCAAAATTTGATCAGAAGAGGGGAGAACGAACGAGAACGAACACATACTAAAAAGATTTAAACATAAAAATAAGTTACTTAATACAACTTAATTTGAACGTGGGGCTGTATGTTGCAAAATGATTGCAAGTTATATGTTATTGCCGGTAAGTTATATACATTCATGTTTTTGGTAGCATTATTTTAACACACTCAATTTAGCTATTATAATTGCATATTATACAGCGTGCAGGGAAAATAGAACCAGACCCCTTATCTATCGTAATATTTAATCGAGATATTTTTATGAAACACTAAAACCTAACTTGATACGCACGTTAGTGAAGAAACGGCTAAATAAAATTTGAACGAATTAATGCATTAAACTATGAGAGACACAAATAAATCAAGTTATCAGCTAAATTTAAAGAACAGGCAACAATTATTATTCACCCCACTAAATTAGAAAAATATGTTAGAAATAATTGTTTCAATGTGTTACTACTAATAATATAAAACTCTGCAAAATGTTACTTACCTATTACAACTGTCCGCCATATATACAAAGGATGTTCTGACACTCCTGAATAGCTACAACACATCAGGACAAATTTGTGATTTCTTTGGATTTTGATTGTACTTCTTTAACTTTTGATCTTTAGAATATACCTTTGTTAAACAAATATGGAGTAATCGGCATATGTGACTAAACAACCTGTCTGTCTAGAAAAAAGGAAAGACATCATGTCAAAATGCCCAAATGAATGACTCAAGACTTTTGGTTTCCTTAACTTAACTTGAAATGGTTATATCTGAACCACTAGGTGCGTCATTTTTTGTTTAGATGTTACATATTTTATACTTATATTTAATTTTCTGATAATCCGGAGGTTTATCTTATGACCTTTAACTGTCGATTTTGAACACAAGAAAATATGGAGCAACGCTCGAAAAAGAAAGCTACATACAACATACAAACTTATAGCAGATGATAACATTATTTATCAAACAAGCGATTCTATGTATTTATTCTAAGTTGAAGTTTAGTTTGGATTCTTTCAGTAGAGCCTAGCGTTTGCGTTTGGTCTAAATCCTGAGCTCAATCAGTCACCAGTGCCCCTTTACTGATGTGGAAATTCACTGGGGTAAACGGTGGGTTGGGGTTCAAATATAAGTGATTATGCACAAATGTGATGCCTGTGAAAATATATTGTGAACCGGGCTGCCGTTTTATTTTTTGCACATAAAATTGGCAACTATGGCCCAAGCAGATATACATATATACAAAAAATGAAACGCAACGGCTTCAAAACCAATGCAATATAATAGCAATGTAAAAAGTTACTTTCTGGAGAAAGGGGTCAAAAGGAAGTTTGCGTAGCATGATAGGCAGAATACGGGGGAATTGGGCCACAGACTTGGAACACACGGGGGAACAGGAAACAGTTTATTTGCAAGATTTGCGGAAGAAGACACTGTGATGAATTCAAGTACAACAATCATAAACACTCACACGAGAAGGCAATGGAAATTAAAAGATTGGTGAATGAGATTAGTTGAAAACTGGAGAAAATATGAGCCAAACCAAACTAACCATAAGAATGCGACATGGGATGGATGATGATCACTGATCAGTGTTACTTTAAATGAATGATCATCTAGTAATGAATGAATGAACTGTATCATCTTCGAGAAAATGTATAATATTGTGCATGCATATTCGTGTATTAAATTATTAAGGTTTTAGTGGATTCTTTAAGTGCTGTGACAGTCTCTGTTTATCTAATTTCAGCTTGATTTTCCTCTTCCAATTCAATATTTTGTTCATATCTTAACTTCCTGTGTAACTTTACGCTGAAATTCTTTTGAATTTTCAACCAGTTTTCCAATCTAATAATTTTCAAGTGGATAGACTAGACCTGCAGGCAAAATTTCAAGCTGAAGCTAAATTAGCAGTACGGTACACAGTGAATGCGTTCTCTGTTTTGCTACTTTTGTCTTTCCCTGACTTCCTTACATCCTGTAATAATTGACGACAGCATAATTTGACACCTCATCTATAATTCCAGGAAATTTGAAATATATAATTATCATCGCAACTGACGTTACACCAGAGGAATTTGTGCATAAATTTGCATCTTGTCAGAAACGACATCTGATGGTAAAACCAAAACTAGACGCTATGACAACTTGTGATGTGCAAATTTTGAGACAATAAATCTGCATCTTTTGCATAAATTCGCATCCGCCAAAAATATTGCATAAATGTGCATCTTTAGAAAAATTTTGCATAAATTTACACTTTTGAAAATATTTTATGTAAAATTTTGCTACTTTACAGAAAAAATTAAAAATAAAGGTGCAAAAATCAACAATTTCGGGTTTGCACACCTAACTTTTCGCTGAGCAAAATCTGACTTTATATACAATTTCAAATGTCTAAACTTTGTGAAGCAACGAAACAAAATACCAAAAAAGTTGGTCAAAATTGAGTACTTTCCAGCACGGGGGAATGTGAAACAAATCAAATTCTCTTTCAAATTATATTGTTCTTCTGGCATCATATATTGTTGCGATAATTCCGATATTGATATACTCAATATGGAAAAACCTAGAAACTTACAGAAGCCATAAACTTACTACTACATATGACACGTTTATAGCTTGCTAGTGAATTCAAAACAAATCTAGGTATTAAAAAGCTTGAATCCAGAAATGTTCATGTCTTAATGCTAAGAACACCGCGCTGATTTTATTCCTGAATAGGTCAAGGTGATGAAATACTTGGGCATAATCTTAATAATAAAAAGCAATCGTTTATTTGTGTGAGTCAGTTTGATCCTTCAGTGGGTATCGTTTTTTATAAAATTGGACGTTGATGACTTTGAGCTCATAAAAGACAAAATCTAAATTAAAAATTAATTCAAAGCATTTAGCTACAAGTGAACAGTGTCCAGCGTTAATTCCTGGATCACTTTAGTATGCGATTTTGCCCTATCACCTATGCGCGTATTGGGTCGTAATTGGATAAAAAAATCCATTGGTTTTGACACGAAGAATAAATTGGATTAAAACTTTAATTGGATCTCATAACAAATTTGTTTTAAAATATCGTTCTAATCTTTTAAAAATGCGAAAAATTCCAATTTTCAAGTAAATTCAATATAACGCGTGTGTAGAAAACTTGAGCACATTACATTGTCGCATTTTGTAAAATTGCAAATTATACACAGGTGTCCTATCGGTAATTCATCATTAGTTGCATTTTGTTCCATCTTGCATCAATGCACAATATCATCATGGTGATAAGGGAAATGTGAAGCCGATTTTATGTTGGTAACGTTGAAATGAAACTTTGGAGGTCGTACATGTTCCATGTTGTAGTCCATCCAAACGATATTGCCGTTCTCTGGCATACTTGATAAATGCTTGTCTCCTAGCCATTTTTCATTTGCTTGGCTGTAGAGATTACTTTAAATCACAATAAATAATCAATTGCCTGATTTCTGCCCACACCAACTTGGTCATTAAAGTTTTTGTTTCGTCGGCTGGAAAAAGAATGTCAATGTCATCATCATTTAATAGAATTTTGGATGTTTCATTGGTTCTTTAAAGTTCTTTTTTAAACTATAGTATGCTGGGGTATACTTTGACAGACCTAACAATTTGCACCTACATTCAATAGCTCTGCAATTTTGGCAGTTTATTGCTGCGTAAATTGTATTCCGTTTAACACATTCTAAGTGTGCAACCCTTTCATACTAAATTTGTTACTTAACAAATGAACTGTAAATGTAAATTAAATAAACCATTGGTAAATGGACATAATTAAGAATCGAAGATTGGTCCAAACGCAAGGTCAAATTTAACAAACGGACATCATATTTGTAATCTTGGTCAAAAATGGAACTAAAATCATGTGTCGCACAGCATATGTCCATTAACTTGAAATATTTAACAATTAAGGCCCCAAATCAGGGCCTAAATAGTTAAATTTTAACAAACAAACCGTGGATTCGTAATCCTGGTCAAAAATGGACCTATAATCATGTGTCACACAGCATAGATCCATTAAATTAGCGGATTCGAAACTTAAGGCCCTGATTTCAGGGCCTAAATAGTTAAATTTTAACAAACAAACCGTGGATTCGTAATCCTGGTCAAAAATGGACCTATAATCATGTGTCACACAGCATAGATCCATTAAATTAGCGGATTCGAAACTTAAGGCCCTGATTTCAGGGCCTAAATAGTTAAATTTTAACAAACAAACCTTGGATTCGTAATCCTGGTCAAAAATGGACCTATAATCATGTGTCACACAGCATAAATCCATTAAATTAGCGGATTCGAAACTTAAGGCCCTGATTTCAGGGCCTAAATAGTTAAATTTTAACAAACAAACCGTGGATTCGTAATCCTGGTCAAAAATGGACCTATAATCATGTGTCACACAGCATAGATCCATTAAATTAGCGGATTCAAAAATTAAGGCCCTGATTTAAGGACCTTACAATCCGAATTTTAACAAACAAACCGTGGATTCGTAATCCTGGTCAAAAATGGACCTAAAATCATGTGCCGTATGATATAGGTCCTATGTAAAAATGCTTGACCGTTGGTGACCTCTGACCTTTGGAGTTGACCTATTGACCTGAAATTCAATAGGGTTCTGTCCGACCTCCACTAGAGTCTGTATACCAAGTTTGGTGGAAATCGGACCAGCCATCTCTGAGGAAATCGCATTAGGACGGACGGCCGGACGGCCGGACGGCCGGACGGCCGGACGGCCGGACGGCCGGATCAGGATATTATAAAGAATCGATCTTCGATTCTTAATAAGACTTAATAAATAAATAGCACAATTAGAATAATGTGTAAGATGCTTAAATACTGACTAGCGATGCGTCACAGTAGACAATAAACGCACTGAATTTATTAAACATTTATTTTTGCCATTCGTCTGCTATATAAATTGTACGTTATGCTTCTCAAACCTATACGTTTTGCTATCTGTCTTTTGTAACACATTTACTTTTAGTATTTTGTCCAGTGGTTAAATGCTAATGTAAGGGTTTCGTAAAAATACGACCTCTACAAATGGAAGTAGTAGAGCGTCTATGAGTCTTTGTCTATACAATTTGAGACATGTCACTACGGACATGAATGACCACAAAATAGTATTATGTAAATGTAAAATGCTGAAGCCAGACAGTTGCTATTGTTTCCTGGAACACATTTGTACAGTAACTTGTCAGAGATGGCGACAAATACAGATAAGCTTAATAAAATTGGCCATAACGACCGTATTTCTTTCAATCTTTGTTGCATTTCCAGGAATAAATTACGTAACCGTAACGATCGTTTCCACATTCATTTTCATACACAACAGTACAGTTGGTGTCATTAAGAAAGTTATAGTCTTTTGCAGATAAAACCGGATTGATCCAAGTCAGCGTAATTAATAGAAGACCAAAACTCAGACCCGGCTGCTGCTACCTTTTTTGAAAAAAAATAAAAGGAGTCTGACATTCTATTCATTACCCGGCGAGGGACTCTCTCGGAGGTAGAGCTTGGAATATTGGATCAATTCGGTTTGATCTGTAAAAGACCATAACTTTCATAATGATATAGACTGTACATTGAAAAAATCAATTGCTAATCAATCGATATCTCATCTCCAAACCGGATAAAGATTGCGAAAAGTGGAGGAATGTTTTATCGTTGCACTGTTAATAGTACAACACGAATCAATCATTATGATACATAGATATTCATTTAGGAATATGCAGGAACATGATGTATGTCATGTCATCACCATGTATACAAAATCCTTGCCTTTTGTTTTATATATTTCAAGTTTACAACTCTTAAAACTTGCTTTTACTACTGTTAAAAGAAACAGTTGATGAATACCTAAATGGTGTTGAAGCGATGTTGACACATAATTCATGATCATGGCCATTTATTGGTCATCATCATCAAAAAACAACTCTTTAACCAGCAAAAAATTATTCATAGCATTGAAACGTTTCTGCTATATTGTATATAACTTGTGCTAGGCACACTAGATAAAG
The DNA here is from genome assembly GCA_029691765.1 of Entomobrya proxima. Classification (NCBI taxonomy): domain Eukaryota; kingdom Metazoa; phylum Arthropoda; class Collembola; order Entomobryomorpha; family Entomobryidae; genus Entomobrya; species Entomobrya proxima. The sequence continues at coordinate 23,161,026 of CM056170.1, read as the reverse complement.
CAAACTCGATAAAAGTCACAAGATAGCAACTATAATCAGAATAGTGTAAATCAAAAGTTTGATTAAACATCAGCAGAATATATATATATATTATTCCAGTTTAAACATTTGCTTTTAGTATATTAGGATGATTCAACAACATTAATGAACATTTATTTGTTCAAGTCATAAAATTTAAGCTACTTAGTTATTCCACATAGCAAGTTTCCATGCAAGAACAACAAACTATGTAATTTATAAATTTCGTGTGCTTTAGTGATAGTGTTTTTGCGATAGTTACGCATAAATTAAGAGGTTATCCTCCGCAGTTTTCAAGTTTTAGCACTGACAGTTTTATGAACCCTGCTTACTCGGTATTTATATGAAGACAGAAAAACGATAATGAAGTAATATTCGTAGGCATCTAAAGTTTTAGTTTTCAAGTTACCAAATTACCTCATTACATGTAAACTCGGGTTTTTATCATGTGACCTTACTAAAACATGTAATAATTACCTGTATAATAATAGAACAAAAGTGCAAAAGTGAACACGTTTCCTGTAGTTTTTTAGTTTCACTCAAGATTCAACTCAATCGAAGTAGACGCAGGATGTGACGATTTATATAAAACAGCACATGGAAAAATATGGAAATGAACTTTTCGGGGAGACATGGTGGATATTGGAAATTTGGAAAGTAATTTCCACTTTTTGACCTTCACGCCTACTTTGCTACTTAGATATTCATACACGTTTACTGAAATCTGTGAATAACGTATTTATGACGGTGATGATGGCAAACAAACGGTTTTTACTAGTTGCTACGCTTATAGGCTTACTACATGGTTCATTTGGATATGAAATCGGAAAGCTCGACGTGTTTCGAGCATTTAGTCTGGTCAGTTGTTTGCAAGCAGTTGGGAGAAGGGAGTGTGAAGTGTAATGTGATATTTTTTTCTCTTATTTTTTAAATGCCGAAGAAATAGGAAAAGTAAGCCTAATAATAAGATAATACACGGATAATATTCTCTCGAAAAACGGAGAACACTTGCTGCGAAGAATCATAAAATCGTATCCAGTTTGTTTTTCCTTTCTTCTAGTGTCAAGATACACGCACGTGTTATAGGTAGCTACATTGGCTACATAATATATAGAAGTTCTATAATAGAACATTCTTTCAGTTTTCAACAGTATCAATTTAGAAACCGAAACTAAAGAACATAATGTTTTGCCAGCGGTAATAAATTACATGCTTGCTCTCTTCATCTCTTAATCTAAAGTGGCAAAAATGCCAAAATAGCATACACATAAAGATTTCCAAGCCGCAAGCTTGCTGTCATATTTTTGTTAAAAGATGATGCTTTGCTGATAACCTTCTTCAATCCGGTTTAAATTTCATGAAAAATCTTGTTAAAACAAGTCAACCAAAAATTATAACCTGTAACATCAGACCAAGAGGCTCTTCTTTTTATCATTATCTCACTCTGAGTCTTGTGTCTTGTGCCAAACTACACATTTTACTAGATTTTTCATGTGCTCGTAAACTATAATAAGCAATTCGTTAATGAACAAAAACCAGAAGCAGAGCAATTTGGAACTATCATAATATCCGGTAAAGAGTTTCCACTTTGTGGAGGTTTCCAAATACCAAGATTTTTTTGCAAGTCTATCATTCAGCAAGCTCCGAATTCGAAACACTCATCATCCTTCCCGTCACGTAAGCCCGTCAAACAGTCAACATCATTATCTGTATCAACCTCCACAGCAAGTATTATACGCAACATGGCAAGTCAATTACCAGTCAACTTGTTAAATAAATCGTGAGACCATATGGCAAAAATCGTAGTGGACCCTTTGCAATGTAAACGAGAAGAAGTTTGGAATACTCTGCCAAGAAAAAGATGCTGTACATTATTATATGCAATTTTGCTATATTATATTAGATCGTTAAACGTTATCCTTTTACTTCAGATTTTCAAAGATTTCCCAGTCTTCTTGAAAGTGCTTGCACATCACTTCAAGCACTTGACTCAGTTTGTCCGCGGTCTTGTTGTGTCTACGTCAAACTGTTGCGTCAGGTTTTTTGCTGTATTTTATGGGCAATTATCAGGATAAGCAATTTTTGTTTGCCCTAGACCTTACCCATTGTTTTCCTAAAAAATTCTCACTGCTTTGCCTTTCGAAAAAAATGCCGATAACTTGAGCACAACAAAAAGACCGATTTTTGAATTAATAATTAAGATTCGTTAATGGGTCAATATTGATTCTGGCACAAAATGGCCTCAGTGAAATTTTTTAGTGATTCAGGAGGTGTTAGTGATTCAGTGACTGCAGAAGTAGAGACAAATCGAACACACACATTTCTGCAAAGTTTTATAAATAATTACATAACTAGTGCTTTAAATAGGTCCTTGGGTACCAGTACCGCTATGCAGTTTCCCAGTTACCAAGAAGATGCAGATGGTACTGAGTACAATGGAAGTATAATTACAGAATCAATTGGGACAGAAAATGGATCCGGCGTAACCGATTCGAACGTTCTAACGGCCAATGACTTATACTCTAGTCCTGTTACCGTTTTTGCCGTTTTGGTGACATTTTCCTTTCTCACGATATTCGGGAACGGCTTGGTAATCATTGCCGTCTTTCGAGAACATTACCTTAAATCCCCACCAAACTACTTCGTAGCCTCCTTAGCCGCCGCTGATATTTCTGTTGGTCTGCTACTTATTCCCTTTGAAGCCATTACTCAACTCCTCAACCGTAGCTGGATTTTCGGCCCTATTTGGTGTGAACTCTGGCACTCCTTTGATGTACTCTTGAGTACTGCATCAATTCTCAACCTGTGTGTCATTTCACTGGACCGCTACTGGGCCATTTGCACACCAATGTCATACCCGCGGCGAATGACAACCAAAAGGGCATGTAAATTCATAGCTCTAGTTTGGATTCTCGCGATTCTCATTTCACTACCCGCCATATTCTGGTGGAGGTCTGTACGCACAGGAGAAGTCCATCCCGAAACGTGTCCCTTCACTGAAGATGTTGGATACTTGGTGTCCTCAAGTTGCATCTCATTCTACATACCTTTAGCCGTTATGTTGTTTGCCTACTATAAGATTTACAAAGCTGCCATTAAACAAAGTCGCAGTATTCAGCAGGGTGCAAAACTATTTTCCTCGAATGATAAAAATGGGACGGGAGAGATGACCCTTCGAATGCATCGAGGTTGTCCCTCTCATGAAGACCCTCCCACTCATCGAAAATCATTTTCGTTTGGAAGGTCGGATCCCACAGGATTAAGTTTACTAGCGCAGTCACCTTGTAAACGAGCGCATTCTATGCGAATACACGGCAACAGGAATCCAGAGAAACGAGTATTTTCAGAGCCCAATAATTATGTCACTTCACCAGCAAATGCTGGAACGGAAGTTAGTCCACCGGAAGTGGTGGATACAGTCATACACTCGGTAGAGGCAGATGGTGCTTGTGACCACAATCTCCAGTTTTTGCCTCTTCCTCTTAATAATAATCATAATCGTAGTGAGTCTATTTACATGTCCTTTAGAAGAAGACAGTCTCGTAGAAGTTTTACAGTAGCCAGAAAACTGGCCAAGTTTGCCAAGGAGAAGAAAGCTGCAAAAACGCTAGCGATAGTGCTGGGCGTATTTATTATTTGCTGGTTACCCTTTTTTGTTATAAACATTGTGTTCGCGGTTTGCAAAACATGCGCGGTTGGACATTTGAAATTATTTGAGGTTGTTACGTGGTTAGGCTGGATTAACAGTGCAATGAATCCGGTGATTTATGCTTGCTGGAGCCCGGATTTGAGAAGGTAGGGACATAAATTGGAACGTTTATTTTTTCTTGTGCAAACTTTGCCGAGCCAAGGTTGAAAGTTGTTTGTAAAGTAAAACTAAAATGAAGAGTCAAACAAAAGTTTGCTTTGTAAAAAATGGTGACTGTTGTTTCAAGGTAAAAAAATTTCTGACATTTCTAGGGCATTTGCAAGACTCTTGGGATGTGCACGCTGTATTCGGGCCAGGCAACGCAGGAAAACACAAAGACGTCTTTCTGTGGTGTAATATTATTGAGAAATGGGAAAGTTTGTGAAGGATGTGAGGAGTTTCAGACTGACACAAAATTTAGGAGATGGACGATGATGAATGATAACGCTTACTTTTCATTAAATTGACACTTTTATTTTTAAACAATTATTTTAAGCAAATGTTTTTGTATAATAATCATGTTGATTACTAGTAATATATCAGCATCACCAATAATCTCAGTACTTGATAAAGAAAAGTATTATAACAAAATTTAGTTTTAGATGCTGTTTGTTCACACAATCGCTTCTGATTTTTATAATTTACATTAAAATGTTTTTACAGTTGAGAAAACTATGATTCGTAAAAAAATCATTTTGTTTTAAGACAATTCCACTCAGTTCAGTACAGTAACACCTTGCATGACACAATTGCACTTATTATTTATCCAAACTCTTCCCTGGATATAATATGATAACAGCATAACAGAACAAATCATAAATGGGGTCGTATAAAAACTTACATTGATACAATTTGGTACTTATAGCATCCTTGTTTTTACCACCCAGTGTTTAAATTTTTATGTTCTTAAGTTTATATTCAATTTACTAAAGATTTTTACTATGCCATAATCTATAATACTGCGTTTGTGTTTACGAATTTCTTTTTTAAGCCTGATCTCGATTTCCAGTTTATGTTAAGCTTTGCATGTAGTGAACCGTGATCTCCCAAAGCACATTGTATGTTATAAGATTATCCTTTTTTGGTTTGTTACCCTTTTATACAGTTTTAAATATCTTTTAAAACGGCACCAGCGTAAGCGAATTGAGTTTTTGTGTTAAATTGATCGCGTACATTTTTACAATTTTAAGCCTCAAAGAGCTTGTCAAAAGTTTGTGTAATCCCAAATATATGCAATATTTTATTTTAAAATACAAACGAATAGATTTACACAAAACCGAAATTTTGTTAAAAAATAGTAAGCTAAACAAGCTTACTTACGTTCAAATATCCCAGAAGTATTCAACATTATTCTCAACGATTGTTCGCTGAAATACATGAATCACAACTTTTTGTGCTTATGTGCTTTCGTGTAGCCAACATTAAAAATCTCATGCAATACAATTTCTAAACATTTAGCCTTTCCATTTCAAGGGCTTACCGTAAATAGAAGATGCATATAAATAGGCAAAACATATTATCCTAACCATACCATGGATACAGTTTATCAACGATATACTTATATTGTTCAACTTAACTGATTCCCATATTTCATAGTGATCTATTTGCAGAAATATACAGAGTACACTCTAATACATTATAAGACTATCAAATTGTTCGTTTGCACAGAAAAAATGAGTTCAAATGAAGAAGTGAAATCCTACAAACTCAAAATGGTGCCATAATACTTCATTGTAGGAACACATAACTAACAAAAAGTTATGTTAAAAACATTTCTGATGACTCATGACAAAAGGTAATGCAAATCTTTTATCAAATCCAATTACGCATCTCTGCTCTAAAAGTGCCGAATTTCCCAATTTGATTCGTGACGCTTTTCCTAGCTAATTTCATTTACTTCATATCCTACCGTATATGAAATTATTCCCAAAGGACTTACAATTTTCTTAATATTGTATCACGGTTCTGGCATCCATTCACATGTACGCTACTGTACTTTACCATTTTTTTTACCTTTATAGCGAGCTTCTCACTTCGCCCCGTTCTACTGCTTCTGCTAGCCTTCTCCTGAAGTCCCTTCCTCCTGCCAGTCTTCACTTTTACTTTGTCTCAGAGTTGGTTTTGGTCGAAATCCTACCGCAGCTCCGGTTACATGTCCAGCTGCACCTTGACCACCCCTTCCGTTCTGACCATATGCCTCATTCACATTAATTGGTGGCATCTCACTGATTAATTATAAAACAAATGCCAATATATTTAACTAGCAAACCGGTTTATCACCAATAAAAACCTATTTTTGTATTATGGCATCATGGTTGTTTGCTTACCTGATTCCTTTACTATTTCTCGCAGAAATCGATGGGGATGTCGCGATATTCGAATTATTGATGACGTCATTAGTATTGCTTCTCCCATCAGTATTTCCGTTAATTTTCCAGGTTTCTTGAGAAAAATGGGTATTCATTTGGTTATTAGTAAGGTTATTGGCGCTGGATATTTTTGGAGTGCTGGTGGTAGCCACAGAGCACGATGACGTTGTGGACACGTCCTCGTCACACTCTGGTGTGGGTTGAATGTTCATGCCTGTCGGGTTACTCGTTGAAGAAGTGACAGGAAAGCAGGCAATGTCACCGGAAGTTGACAGCGAGACTATGCTACCGAACGGCTCGTCGCTGCGAGATGTCACGTAAAGGCTACGCGCGTCTAACGGAGTGACAACACGGCTGTGATATTATTATACAAGTAAAAAATCATAAATATTTATCATAAAATAGGTTTTGGAACAGTTCAAAAATTACATTTGGTTATAGATAGTGGTCACTTACCTGAAATAGTGAGGGGAGGTTGCAAACATAGGAATTATGGGTAAACTGGGTCGGAGGCCCAAGTTAACTTTAGTAGGCTGTCCAGCGGAAACATCATCAGGATTGAGAGCTACGCTGAGTCCATCACTTCCTCCACGATTTTCCCTGTTGACGTCCTCTAAACTTGCACCATCGCTTTGAGACCGCTGTTTTTTTGCATTGTTTATCGTATTGTTATAATTATAAAAGTTTTGCTGAGCGACACTATCAGTACGGAATGTAGAGGCGGATGTCGGAGCCGTATCGGTGGTAGGTGAACCCAGCTCAATCTCTTGAAACCCAGAGGGATCTGTTACTTGAATGGTTGGACTACGCGGAGATGTGGCGGAAGCAGGTTGGCTGTCACTGGTGTTGCCACCAAATAGGAAAATTCCCACAGGAACAGCCTAGAAAGATTTAAATATACAAAACTCGATGATTGAAGAAGTTATATAAAATCACAAAACATTATGCCGAGTGCAAATTTTATTTTCACTTTGTGCACTAGGAATAAATACTAGATTGCTTGCATTTGAGCAAATTCGATATCCACTGGCAATATTACATAATATTATAGGCATTCTGAAGCATGAACGTATACCACGAGGGAATATAATAAAAGTACAGTGCATAATATGCTTTCTTAGACCATTCATTTTAAAATTCGAAATCCAATTTATTGGAAATTGTAACTAGCCATTTAAACATATCACATCACCTTCTTGAAAATCTGCACGTCCCGGAGAAATCTGCAGTGTGTCAGTAGGAGAAAAGTGGGCAGGTACTATGTCTTAGTATATGAAGCGCTTCATATACTTACACGAAATGGTAAAACAAAATAGGAACACGAAATAAATTGCCGAGTTATTCCAATGAAAAATATCTTGGTTAGTGTGAAGGAATTGTCGTTATACTTCCTAGTAAAAATAATTACATGGATCGAATGGAATCATTCATCGTTATTACGGCACTACCATGATATATTCTGGGTCTCGTGATGCCCCATATTCAGTGTAAATTAACAGAGATGAAGCTTAAAAATTTCATTAATTGGCCAGAATCGCTCTTTCAAATTGGATGCCTGATAATGTATGTACATAATCATTGTAGCTACTACAATAGTTTGCTACAAGTTAACTCTGCAAAAAACTTTCAAGTTGATTTTGTAGACGACATTGTTCAAAATGACGAATTATCTTAATTATCATCTTTAAGATGACGAAGATTCACCGCTTAATCACGTAGCCCGCTTTTGTAATTTACAAAATTAACTTTTTCCATACTTGACTAATATGCTGATGAGAAACTGAAGTAGAAGAGAAATTCGGGTGAAGAGGTTTTCTAGCACCATTCATTTTTATATAAACGAGTGGGAAATCAAGTTTGCCTGGTAAATATTTCCGCTAAAATTTCCTTGCATTAGGGTGCCCATTAATTACACCGTATATGTAGTACTAAGTCTGGAAAGTAACCAGTCAAGTGATAATAAACATATGCTCATAGAGAAAAACTTTTCTCTTGTCTTCGGTGGTTGGTGGCTGATGATGAGGATGAGTTGACAAAGAGGTCATTGCAAGGTTATATATCTGTTACCTACTACGAAGACCACCTCTGTTGCTAAAGTATTTTCCCACGAGCTAGAAAATCGAGAAGCATGAAGAGATGCCAACAGAAGAAGTTTCTTGGAGTGAGATGACTTGGGGAAAATAAAAAGCAGTAAAAGTTGAAGTGAAGAGAGATGGGACTTCCGAATGGATAGGCATAAAGGATGTGTATGATGTGCTTGTAAAGAATTACAAGATGAGAATATAAGGGAGGGAGAGATATTCCAAGTGAATTTACCTTCTGGTGGCATGGTTTATGATTAAATTTGACATAAATCTAGAAATGGATAATTTACGACATCGTTCATACGAGAAACAGCTCTTTGGAAATTATCAAAGTAACAAAATTGTGGAAAAATAAGGTTGATTTGAAACTACTTCCTGAATGTTGGATATACTGTATACTTTTTTAGAAAAGAATGCACTGATGGAGAATAAAAACACCGTTGAAAGATACAACTGTGAAATCTGTGAATGCAGTTACTTGAAGCCGACGTGTTGTAGAAAGTGAAAAGTTTGGTGAGCAGCACCCTGATCTGCGACACAAATTAATTTTGTTCCAACTTTTGCCAGACATTTCTTTCCAATTCACTTAATTTTCCTAATAGTAATTTGGTTGGCCAGAAAACCATCTTCCTTGGACTGAACTAATTTAATGATGTTAGTTTGTTACTTTGAAAATTGCTAAGACGCTGATGATACCACAATTTGCGTCATGTCATGGTGAAAGCTACGGTAAATTTTATGTAATAATGCAATATGACTAAGTTTTAAAGTGAATTAGTGCCAAACTGTGCGATCACTTTTTCTCACTGAAGATGCCTGCCTGCACTTACTAATGTAGCGTGCGATCAAAAAGCATTTTGTAAACTTTGGAGCAAAACAAGCTTCAGCAAATAATTCCTTGTTGAAAGTCATTCGTAGAAGTTGTGGGTATTCATTTGCATGAAAATGTGACACTTTTTTTCTTTATAAAAGATTTTACCTTGAGAAATTTGGTATAGTACATATGTATTTTAGCAATTGCATGGATTTATGGGAGTATTCTGTTCTAAACGTATTCCGTACTCCGTATGCTCACTTTCTTGGATGAAAGTACAAATTTTCTGCTCTGTTGCTCCCATTCCTGAGGACTTTCCTTTCTTTCTCCTAAAACTGAATGCGGAATCCCGAAAATAGCATGCCAGCAGTATACGAGCGAGGACAAGAGACCACACATGTAAAATATTGGGTAGAAAATGTCAAGTGTAAGCGTATTGCCATTGACTGGCCTTGATAAACAGAGATGTAGATATAAAAGCATTTCTCTTTCGACGTGTACAGCATTTGTATAGCAGAATAATTGAGTTTTGGATACTGAAACGAAGCTTTCCAAAAAATAAAAGAAGTTTCAAGTGGAAACACGTGACAATCACTACTATAGTTGCTTTTCAAAAGCAAACCTACGGATACTATGGTGATCTGCGGCTTGTCTGGCTGACTTTTGTGAAAAGACGGATAGAGAGGATTCGTTAATTTTCCGCAACTCCATCCTTCCAATTTCACTCCGTTTTCTAATGCCTCTTGAATAAAAATGCGACAAAAAATAAAAGAAATGGAGACAGGCCAAACCAAGGATATAATTTTGGTTTTATTGAGAGAAAAGAAAGAAGAAGAAGAAAGAAAGACGTGGACAACAGAAGAAAAGTCGACTGACGGATTTCGGATTTCTTCAGAGAAAACAAGATGTTCTATTGTGCAGATATATGGTCAGTAGAATCCAATATATAGAGCGACAAACTTGAATGGCAAGAATAGAAAAGTTAAACCATTTCAAGACAATAAAACATCAGATTAATTTCTGGTTGTTTTGTTTGTCGCGCCTTCCCCTAATACAATAGTTCGTCTCACCAAATATATAGAGAAAGGTATAAGATAGGAAAGGAATAATATAAACAGTCAGTCAGTGGCTCAGTCAGTCAATCTATATAATATGTGCAATTATTGGAAACCTGAATGCAATATAATATGCATGCATGTTCAAATGTGGTATAGTGGTATGACCTTTAGTAATTGTTGTAAGCGTACTTATCTGCATTGCTGTAATAAAAAAATCCAAACGGAACAGAAAAACTTTTGACGTGCCACTGCTCGATTTAGCAATCTTCCTAGTTAACACATCTTTGATATGTTCATATATATTGGAGGCATTAACAACACGGAATGAATAGTAGACTACCATTTTGTAACAAAAATTTGATTTTCATATCATAGCAATTTCTGATGCAGGAGCTGATTGCAGGCATAATAATAAGTTTGCGTTCTGCTTTCTTCAAGGAAATGACTACCGAAAAGGCACGAATCTCATTTTTTATCATGAAAAATTCATCTGAAACATAATGAAAGGATTTTACTCCCAACGGAGCTTGGTACCTGAGCAATTGTTGATAAAGGTGGTGGTGGGTGTTGTTGTTGTCTGTGAAACGTAAAGCTACTATCTCTTCTTCCCGCTAATGTTACAGATCCCACCGACCCTGGCGTGGATAAATCCCGAGACCGAATAGAAAATGTGTCCAAATTGTTTATCGAGTACGCTGCATAATGGTCCGGACCTACGACAGATCCGTTAAACGAGTGATGACTGTTGACACCAGTAGAATTGTTGAAAATGTCGGGAGTTTGGGGTGGCGGTGTTTCCCAGGTAAACCGACTTAGGTGTAGCTGGCGCTTTGCCTCACGATTCAGTTTGCACGCTAAGGCTGTCAGAGTGAAACCCATGAGAACTAAGCCGCTGCCAACGATGATGAATATGGGACCTGCCACTTTTCCCTGTTGTCGTGAAGGATTGTCCACTTGTTCTGTGGATGCCTAACGAAAAGGAAAGCAAATATAATAGTAGCATTTTAACCTTTTCCCTGGAAATAAGGTCATTTCATGACATTTTGAAAGGGATAGTTGAAGCACGTGGCACTCGTGGCTGCAATAATATGTTTGTTTTATCCTTGTGCTCGAGTGGGTACAATCTCACTATAAACTAATTAAAAAGTTTCACCATTGTAGAGCCCTTCTGAAAAACTTCAGAAACAAAAGTCGTTATCATTTTCATATCCGAAGTGTATGCGGATGGTACTTTCTACGCAAAGGGGCAAGGTAACAATTTCAGTACTGTAGATTGCGTTTAATTATGCTTTTATGTATTGTGTGCACTTTCACCACCAAATTAATGAACAGTCTCACCATCAAATATAGCACACATTGACACATTCAACATTTTATAATTTGGTTCGTCCAAAAAGTCTCTTTGAAGCTTCTTCCGAAAACTACACCCCCAACCCCCCCCCCCTCCCAGATATAAATATAGGGTAAAATGGCATTCCATCACAATTTATTTCCCTACTTATATATCATGGACTATGGACCATCATTGTACTTACAGAAACAAATACAGCTATGTACATGGTACTCATTCTCCTTGTTTTGATTTATGGCTGTTTATATTACGTTTGAGTTAGAATCGGAGAAAACTGAGAAAGTATAAAAGTTTGTCGACGACAGTCAGTCTGGCTGCAGGCAGGAAAACAATTATTGGTAGCAACTATATGTACTGTGTCTGTCTATACCTACTTAGCTATTCTTTCCCTTTGATAACAAAAACGGGGAAAGAGAATGTTCGACTTAATGCAAGGAGCCAAATGTTATAACCCCATTTTCAGAGGCAATGGTATTGTAGGGCCAAAGTTACTTATACTCATGTTAAGTAATGTTAACTGAGCTGTAGGGCATGTGCTTTCATTAGGATAAAGAAACTTATAGCATTTTGAACATTGCTATTTAAAAAATCTGATTCTAAGGTGTCGTTCATTCTGCATGTAGTTCAAAACAGACTCCCTTTCGTATTTTTTTAAACTGCCGTTTTAACGGTTGCTATAATGGAGGAACAGCCCCTGCGTGAACTCAAACATTATTCATATCATGTATCAACGAGCTTGGGAGCATCAATAGAGTTTAGCTGTTAGTTAATGGGAAATACAGTGAAACCATAAAAGATGTTAGATGTTCACTATCTTTCATTCATTTTCATCAGTATCATCGCATATTGAGTAACGCCTGCCTGGAAAGCGCTTTAGATAACACGAATTGTGTGCATTTGTACCATACATGTGGGGATCTTTATATGACAGAATGACAAAAAAACTGTCTCCTTGGGACTTTTAGTATGACGCCCAATGGCATGTAGAAAGCAGCAAGAAAAATCGAGACGGAAAAATGACAAGACATTCCTGCAATTTCATATATTACTCATGTAATACCCCGCTTGCATGTTGTACACGCTTGGTATTTGTAACTATGGCCCTTTTCTTACTGAGAAAAAGCTAGTTTTCATACAGTGCAATGTTACATTAATATAAAAAAAACCAAATCATTCGATCAAAAGAAAGTAAAAGTGAATGGATGCAGACATACGTAGTTCAAAACATATGCCCATACCCTATGTTCTTTAATACAATCCCGTACTGCCGTACTATATGTTAAATCATGAAAATTTCACATTCCTGGCTGCACTATAAAGTTTAGAGTTATTGGACAGATTTTAGTAGTTTTTGGAAGTATTCTATTTGTTTTCTCTTTGTGTTTGTCAAAATACATGATTTTGTTACTACTGATGACCATTCTTCGCCACTCAGACTTTGTCAGTGATGTAGCTGGTGAATAGTATCACATAAATATTATGTGACCCAGTCCGGACTTTGATGTGATAAAGAAAATTATGAAAGCAGTTGCTCAAAGTAGGCCAACTATTGCAACTTTATGAAGAATCCACATTTTATGAGGACTTATGCATTTGTCTATGTTAAAAGAGACAGCGCGGCCCAAGTGGTACTTCCGTGCGATTTATTAATATTGCTAATATCGAATATTTAGGACATAATATTTTATATGATGACCTTCTCCTTACTCCTCCCCGCCGACAATTCCCCATTATTTTCCTCATTTAAGTTACCCACTTACACAATGAAAACATATATCTTAAAAAGAGGTAAATATATAGAGTTTATAATGAATCTAATAGTAAATGTAAGAGTAAACTTGAATTTGTTCGCGTTATCATTTCAACTTACCTTGGCATGTGGTGGAAGATCTGGGTCAGAATTGGGTTCTTTATAAGCTAGCGCTGTCAGCACGGATCCCGCGATCAGAAAGAAAAAGCCGAAAATTACAATAATCAGATGACAGTTTGTGGCCAATGTTAACTTTCCAATGCGCAAACCTCCATCGTCGCGCTCCACCTTTACGCGAAAGGGAACACACTGCCCGCAACCACAGTTTATCCGGGTCACGTAATGCAGTCCGGACTCTGTATTTTAAATTAAAAAAGACTGAAATTTAGAAATGAACCCCCGTAAATACTTGGAAATTTAAAAATTAGAAAGAACTAATCGAGTCACTGAAATATGTATACAAAGATCCTCTATTTATAATTATGGTGAAACCTATCCCGCCTAATCAAAAAATTTCGACGTTAGAAATCTATGAATGTCAAAGGTCAGTACACAGTACATCCTCCCTCCATTGCAATAAGATACAGGTACATCCATTCAATATAGTCACGGTTGAATTGTTGACATTATCGTCGTGTTTCACCATGGAAGTATAAAATTCAAAGCCTAACAAATAAAAGTATATGCACGAATAACAATTCTTAATTTGATAACATATGAGTAACCTTTATTTTTTGCAAAATAAACTATGAGTGATAGTGATGGTTTAGGGCTTAGTGTAATGACGAACTATTGATGTATTTCTGTATTTGTAGCATTCTTCTGTCTTTACCTTACCTTAAGTCGGCATTTAGATTAAGTTTGTTACCTAACCATTGCGTGCGTCTTGCTATTTGTTTGTCTTGGGTTTAGAGAAGTTTTGCGTGTTTGGAATTTTGTTCCTATTTTATTGTTTCCTATTGGGCAAACAAGAAACACAAGCAGGTTTTTCTTTCTTTAGAGAAACACAAAAATGATGTCTCATGTCACCCTCGGAGAATTCTTTCATGTAAATGAATACAGGTAAAATTGTTTTTTGTCTTGATGAAAGAGTATGACATATCTTGAAATTCGTAATAGGTGAAAACTGATAGTGTTGGCTAAAATAATGCATTCGTTCTATCAATTTTCACGTCTAAATACTTGCGTAATGTCGAAGAAATCCTTATTACTCACCAAGCAGAATTTAAGGTAACAACATCGAGTCTTGATTATTATGGAAAATGAACTGATGTGCATTCATCATCGGTTTGAAATTGTGTCAATTAAACAAAGTAGTTATATTGCATTCTGATATCACCGTTGTCCTGTCTGATATTATATGGAATGCTTGAATGACTATAGGCAAAATCCTTGGGCAAAACACATCCTGGCAAAAAGAAGAACAAGAAAAGCTGGAAAAAGTTGGGCTTGTATCGATTTTTCTTGGTTTGCCTTGTTGTGTGGTTTTACCACGTTGTGAGAAAAAAGTTACAGCTTTAAGCGTTTTCATTGCCAAAGTGGCATTGTATGCGTAACTTACGTTTTGTGTATTTAGTATTCGTCGCAAATTTGAAAATCGTCGGGAGAAACCACTCTCCCAACCCATAAATTAATTAAGTCGTGATATACTCTAAAACCCTAAAAATGGAACTATTGAAAAATAAAGTCTCTGATAGTCAGTATGTTTCAAGTTTTTGAGAAGTTATTACGTACATGTGAATACTTTTCGCAGCATGTAATGTGTATGTTATTATTAGCTCTTTACTCGCTAGTGTGAAACGCATAACAAAAGAGATGCAAAAGTAAACTTTTCCATTTGATGATGGTTCGTATGTCATTGTTTGTAATATAGTTTTAGATTTACAAAATAGACAGTAAATTACAAAGAAAGCAAGGGAAAACGACCTAGCTGCTTTTCAAAGAACATTTTAATGAGAACGCTTAATGAGCCGTGACAATATGAAACACAAACACAGTAATATACCACCATTCTAACAAAGATGGGAATTTGTGTAGTCTTAATGAATATGTTGTCCTTGGATTACGCAAGGATGGACACTTTGTACAAACAAGCAAAGCAGTAGCACAAAATTAGGTATGAAATTAGGTATATTTTGTAAATTGAGAAATCCGCACAAAACAGAAATAGAAAGGTACACTCATGCTATAAAAACTCCGACAGAAACTATATTTCCACGTAGTATGTGTTTACTAGTATCAAGAATAGTTTCGCAAAAAATATGTTTTTACATTTTCTCATTCAATAAGCTTGGGGGATGTGTCAAGGCAAATGAAATATTTAAGGGAAATTGTACGCCTTAAAACCGATTGTCAGTCTTTTTTAATACATGTCAATTGCAGCAAGGAGGTATTTTTTTCATATTCATTTATAACGGCAACTAGGTATAATTTATAAAAACCAACAAGAGAAAAAGAGAAAGCATCTAAATGCAGCTAAATGAATATAAAGTTTATTTTAGACTAAACAAGTAGAGTTATAGAATAACGAAGAAGTTTACAACGGTATTTACGATAGAAAACGAAGAAGTTTGACTGCACCGCTGTTACTCTCAGGCTACCTTTTTGCTTGCAAATGAAGCAAAAGCCTTGCTACATTGCTGGAAAGTGCAACATGAAATGCTTCATACCAGAAAATAACACACAATTTTAGCTAAAATCTCTAAAGATACAGGAGTGCGTTGTCAACCATTTACGGATTTTGTCGACCTTTCTTCCTCTCTGATAGAATCATGTATACTAGAGAGTAAGCAGTTGCTAGGATTTTAAAAAAAATATTTATTGCAATAGAATTCTTTAAGGGTTCATTCAAATTTTATACAAAGGGCATCTTTTATAATATGTACCCCATAATATTTTAAAGAAGGTACCATTTTAAGAAGATTACTCATGCTTTATTTCCGGCAGTATCTTCTACTACCTGTAATATCTATTCTAGTTGCGAAAAATGCATGAAAAAGTTCCTGATATGCTGTTCTTTATCTTCCGTGACTGAATTGGGTTGTGTTACATGCTTTTTACGGAACTTTGAACAAGAAAAGGTTGCATAGGAAGGATGTTGTGCTTGTGCTGAATAAACAAGACATGAGCAACGAAAAATATTGAACCAAACCGAAACCTACTTTGAGTTCGACAACTTTTATGTTTGAGTATTCGGACCAATACAGAATGTCAAATGTATAAAATACCCACTAACACAATACAATAATATCATTATTATGCTATTAGCACGCTAGTAAGTAGCAACCACAAATAACATATTACTTTCTGGTGTACCAACACCATCAGCTACCAACCAATCAATATTTTTGCATTGGCTTGTGAAATTTTAATGAGACTATCTTCTCCGTTTCTCATGTCTTATTTTACTATCCCATCAACCACTCTATTTCAATCATGTGTCTTGTTGTTGCTTTTGTGTCTATCCGTGTCCATCAATCCTTTACTAATGAATATTACATTAGTTTATATATATGCTAATTCGTGTTATTTCGGTGGAACCTAGTTCCCACTTCCCACGTCAAATGTATTATAAATAAGCAACAAAGTAGGAAATTATTTTTGGGCCTTTTGCATTTTGATGTGACAAGTGATGAAATATTAGCGGTTTATCTGCAAAAATGTGAAGCATGATAGGCATTTTTTTATTTTGGAGTTTTAAATAAGTGCATACTAATCTAGCCTAGTTTATTTCATTGTATGTATAGAAAACATTTATATATGGTTACAAAAAAAAGTACGTTGTATTGTAATACTTAAGCATTACGTTGCTAGTTGAGCTGGAAAAGTAAAAGCATGCGTTTTTAAACAGTCTGCATTCACGTGTTACGTTTTCGGATTACAGATTTTACGTCTTTGTAATAGTAACGGATCCAACTATGCCTACAACATATTTGGCTTACGTTCTCTTTCTATCTTTCGTCAACAGGGAACCGTTTCTCACGTTTCCTTATTCACGGGAAATTTGGTATATGTTATACTATATTCCCTAAGGAAAATATGTTCTACTCACGGAAACATTTTTCAAAAATATATCAGCAAAAGATAAAAGTGCTATTACCTACTCGAAAGTTTTTACCTTTTACTAAAACTCGCGGCTAAACATGGAAACTCACATGGATCCATATGAATTTTTGGAGCAATTCAACAAGGCAACCAAATTTTTCACACCAACCAAATTGTTAAATAATTGTAATAAATAAGCCACTTCTTGTTGAAAGTTTTAACTAAGGTGTGCAAATTAATGTGCCTTTATTGCTTTCCATGGATTTTTTGCATGCTATATACAAGTTGTCATTCATCATAACGAGTATAAAACATTCTTCGAATATTTAGCCGTTATCTAAAACCTTTGTTGCTCGATTAGATTTTTATGGAAAAGCTTCATGCATGATAACAAAATAATATTATTGCATTTCTACTTTTTGTTTATATGCTATAGACAAATTTTAGGGAAAAAATCTTGGTTCAAGTAGTACCATTCAGCTCAAGAGGCTTGTGTCTAAAGAGACTACTGCTCCTTCTGCTGTTGTTATCTTCCTGGAGCTTGAGAAATCCTCGACCCAAATCCATTGTGTTCACCATCATATATATTGCGTGCCTACAAAATTGGTTTTCTTCTTCCTTTCTTCAAGTTGTTATTATGTCTAAAGTTATTATACGAGAACTGGTTTAAAGACACGTGGTATGTATGGAGTACACATGATTTGAAACAACAAATTTCTTTAAACACTCGAAGGAAAATTTTCCAAGTACCGCAGTATGTAACTGAGTAATAACAGTAATACTAAAAATGTTAGTAGACCGCTTCCGGTAGTCTTCACAGATTTTCTGCACAGTATTTGAAATTCTAGAACTACTCTTGGATTTCTTACAGGTACACGAATATTACGCAAAAATTGTTTGTCGGTATTTTTAGATTGGATTTAGCTTTATGCTGATATTATACTGCATTGCCGGTTTGTTGTTATTTCCAACGGAATACAACAAGGATGTCTCAGTCTCAAATCCCAAAGAGATCTACCGGAGAATGAAACACACATCACTTTGCAAAAGTACCTAGTTGAAAGGAAGAAGATAAGGATCGATTTCTCTCGACTCGAGAACAAATAGCTTTGCTATCATTCTCGTAATCTTTCAGTAGCCAGACCAGAGATACTTCACATGGTGTGTTCCAGTCAACGTTCTCATTTAAACAACACGTCGTTTCAGAAAGGTCAACGTGAGGTTACTCTAAGTTTATCCGGATTAATACACCAAAGTAGGCTTAGTCATCTAGTGAGATGCTGTTTTATAAAACAGAGGGTGAAAGCGATCCCCCTTAAAACTGAAGAGGTTAATTCCTACTCCTGGCTTTCAGCTATCACTTTCACCAACTCTCTATGCCAATAAATTCGCACTAAATCAGTAGTTGAAACGTTAAAAATTTAATTTCCTTGCCAACAACCTTTACATCGCGCCGGATAAATGCCACTAGTCGGTAAAATGAGTACCCTCCCGGTTTCCTTTATCAAAGCTTAAGGAATTTGCCGAATATGTTAACTTAAATTTTGGCGAAATTAGTTCTCTCCTGTCCTTTGATAAAGTAAAAATATTTTTTTACCCGAACAGGACACAACGGATCGAATAGCTATATGGGCAACGTGAATTCTACTGACTGTGTTGTTTTTCTAGCGTGCCAAAATGTGAAAGAGGAAAAGTTTTCTTGCTTTTGTCGGGCTGCTGTCTATTTGGCTACTGGAATATATCCTGGATGTTTGGAGGTTTGGAGCATACATGTGGATATAAAGGACAAGAGCCAAAAATAATGGAAAAGGGGCTCACTCACGATGCATTTTCCCTCCTCGTGGTTACTACAACTTGGATAACAAGCAACCTATAGGCAAAACCTGAGACTGCAGTAAGAGAACACGAAAAACTTGGCAAGTTGCTAGCCACTTGTTATTCGCAACCCAGCTAAATTCACTGTGGAAAATGCAGCACTCTGATAAAGACCACTAAAGGGACTGGCGAAGAACAGAGAAAAGTAGATATAAGCTAGGCATAACATTATTGCATGGATATTCTGTTGGAAAACTCATAAAAACACTTGACTACAAGAATAAGGCTTGCATTTTCCAGAATTCACATGCATATTTTTCAGGATAGATGGGCTTACGTAAAGCAAATTGGATCCGTTAGTTCCAGCAACTAAGCACACAAACTAGTGCTAGTGCTGTTCATTTACAAAAGGCTTATTACTAAACAGCGGTACATAAAATCTGCCATACTCATTGTTTATTGTGATGCTTTTGTCACAAAAGTTTTGCGTGAGCTGAAGAAAATGTCAAGATGTAGTAAAGTGAAATAAAACCTTGCTACTCCAATAGGTTTGCATTAATGTATATGTAATGTATAATATGGTTTCTCTTTAAGAGTTTGTCAAAAGATAAATCAAGTAGTACCTAGGTATTCAAGAAAACTTTTCAAGAGAACTTGAAATAATGTAGATGAAAAATGATGGCTTATTATTTTACTTAAAACTTTACCCATTATAAATTACTATACTTTCTCTTTCTTCATTATTTGGATGCAAATTAAAATAATCGTGGTTATGTAGATTTTGAGCACAGAGTTCTTGAAACAACTTAGTAGCTTTCATAAAGTCATTTGGCGTAAAGAACTCTTTTGTGAATAAATATTATGTTATTATATGTACTATTCAATATATCCACCAACATTACTCAAAACCTTCGATCTGAACAGTGGTTTGCCATTTCCTCATGCCCTTTGGATGTCCCTTGTACAAATCTATCTGTAATACAAGTTTCACTCATATCAGATCTTTACAGGAAATAACTACACCGGTGATGTTGATGTTGCTGATAAACTTTGTTCGACTTCGTATATTTTCATCTTTTTGCATCACCAGTAAAGTTTTCCTTCCCTTATCGATCCAACTTTTCTTTGTACAGCTGTTGCAAAAAGAAAGCAAAAAATCTTTTTCTTCCTTGTTCAGTGTAAGCTAACAAAGACGAAAGGCAATCGCAAACTTGTGAAAGGGAGAAAGAAAAAGGAGAGAATGGAATGTTGTAATAACTTTTCGAATTACAATAATATATGGGTGCTCATATGAGAGTGAGTTCCAACTTCCAACCGTATTGTGTCCACTTGTGCGTTCGGAATTTCCCAAGAAGTATGAGGTGCATTCAAACGGACTATTATACTGAGCTAGTGAAGTGTAAATTCAAGAATCTGGATTGTGTAACTGGCTTTCTTCTGACACGCGTCCTACGTTATGCAACATAGAAAAGTGAACGACAACTACAAGCTTATTAGAAGCGGAAAGCTCTTTCGTTTTTATACTTGTCTTGCATCTTGGTACAACGGATACGTTTGTGGTGATGTTTGAGTAAATTTAGCAGAGGCATGCCTGCGACACTAAGCTCTTTGAAGGAAAGGAAGGAATAAAAGGGTAACCGAGTGAAAATCGGGTTTGAGATATTATAGCAAGTCTAAGAGGACGCAAGTATATTGGTATGTTTTAGTAGGAAAGAGTCCGTTTCTTTCTTAAAGCTGTTATTACGAACGCTTATAACTCAGAGAGCTGGTTCTAATTTCCCCTATTTCTTGTTCCCTGGTTTGAAAACTGGAAGTGTGAAGTAGCGGAAGTTAACATTTGAATCAAATTTAGAGAACAACGTACATACATAAACAGCTTAGACGATTAAAAAGATAATAACAAATAATATGACATAGTGATGTGAAATATAAAAATATACATGTTTGATAATCATTTAGGTATACTTATTTCATCCACCAAAATATCTTACTCTTGCCTAAAATGGACCGCGAATCTACCAAAATGATGATAAACTCTTTGCTGTTGAAATGTATAGCTGAAATCTAATCTTGTCATTCTTTCACAATTCTTTTGTAAAGTTGAAAGCGTCGTATGCCCTGGGAATAACGACTTACGTAAATAAATACATCTATACTCTCGTTCAGTTCTCTCAATTCCGTCGTCAATATTATTTTTGTCGTTTGCAACTGCATACGTCCCAACGTTCGAAACAATGTTAGAAATGACGGATACGAATACTTGTGCAGATGCTCAAGTATATATGAGAAAAATGAGATCAAACGTAGAGATACTTAAACGGATGCTCAAAGTGTTCGCTACAAGTAATTCAGAATGAGAGTCTTCACTCTTCACTATACGACAGGAATGGATGTAAAGTAGGTATTTCACATTCTCACATTATTGTGAGTCACAATATGTTACGCCCGAAGCCAACAAAACTACACTTTTCTTCCTGTTTTCTGTCCTCTGAAATGGGTTGCTTCGAAAAGCTGCAACGTGACAAAAATAACATAATGTTTTGCATACTTGGTCATTGCAAAAAGATTAGAGCCATAAAATAAGCTTGTTTTTGTCATATATATGAAAGTACATGTTTCTATTTTTTTAATGTAACGACAAGTTTCATTAGCTTGCCAGTCACGAACAACGTACAACGCCAAGTTTGGCGCTTCTAGTTATGAATACACCACACTTTCTCTTCCGGTAAAAGCACCATGGATATTTTTGGCCCGAATCCTGTATTCTTGGATAGATAATCTGTTAAACCTGCAGAGAAGTTTAAAAATGAAAGAAAGAGTAAATATTTAAACAGAAAGTGCAACTACATGAATATTCAGGCGACAACAAGAAAAAGCCAACATATATTATGCCATTGTAAATAGAGTAGGTATAAAATATTTATTTAGGTTTAGGTTTATGCCTTTTATGTTTTGAAACGCAAAAATATAGAGCATTCTGCTCGATTCTGTGTAAGCATTTGCCTAGATTGAAGATCCAAATTGCTGCTTTATTTTAAGACGAATGAAACAATTTAGAGATGAAACTAACTAAATAATTTGTATGACAAACAAATAATTATAATACGATGACATGGAATCTTAAAACGCAATTTTGTTTTGATGAAGACTTACTATTTAGAGATCGAAACGACAGCAGTACACATTATGTTATCAGAAAATATAAATATCTTAAAATAGCTAATTTATCTGAAAATAGTATACTATTTTGTGATGTAAAATTTCAAGAACAAAAACCCTAACCAACGCAGGTGTATAATAAAAAATCGGATAAGTTTAATGACTTCAACTTTCTTCACCCAGATTATCTAATTGAGAAGCTATTTTAATAAGTCTAAATATGAAATAATTTATGCATTGAATTTCTCAACTATTTGTTTTGCTTAAAATTGAATAGTTTCAGCATTAACATCGAATTATCATTTTAAAGGGTTCAACTCGTCTTCAAAGCACCACATAATTTAAAATTAAACATTAAAATCCACAGCAGTTTCTTAATTGAGAACTCAAAATCGAAAATTCTTTTCAATTCTACTACGATTCTTCTAAACAATATACCTCTCCACATCTCCATCCTAGACAGACTTTCCCTCGTCTTGCTTCGTCTAGCACTATAACTGCGGTATAAAATAGGTCACCTTGAACTACAACACTGCTGCTGCTTCTGATGCCTTCATTCATTCTTGCACTAGCGGAATGCCCCAGGAATATAAGCCTAGCAAAATGTATCGCATTATTTCTCCCTTTTTCTTCATCGATAGCATAATACCATGTTCTTTTCATGCCTTTGGACTTGTAAACATCCGTGGTGTAGAAAGCACAAATACACATCATCTATCCAAGGAGAGTCAGCACCGGAGTTTTCTGGCATTCGAAGCAGAACTTCTGCCAGGGTGCAAACGTACTGAAATTGAATACATAATATTTTTTGTAAATCAACTAAAAGCCTTGTACAAAATAACGGCCACAACAGCGTCTACCGTATGTGTTTACGATAGCCAATGAGTTAAACTACACATTTATAGTTTTCTGGTTGGAGAAAACGCTATAAATTCAATCGTCGTGAGTTGCATGCTAAAAAATCTCGGACTATCGAGTTCATTTCAAAACTGCATTTACTTTATTAAACAGGTAGCGAGTGTTTTCCTCGAATTTAAATATTTGAAAATTCAGTCTGTCCTTTCATCAAATTATATTTATGTATACAAGTTATACGCATCCCATATTACTGTATTTAGTTAAATATTTAGAATTAGGTTGTTCTGTTGTTGAATTTGTGAGATAGAAGCCAGTTTATTGTTAATTACTAGTTTTATTTAGATTAGCTGAAACTTTACATAACACCAAACACTTCGTTCCAAGGATTTCCAGTGTTTTAACTGGTCTAATCATTCAAGCATCGCTTTCTCCCAGATTTACAACTCCAAAGATTCATAGTCTATTTGTTATCACACTTTATTTTTCAGCTTTTCCTTTTCAGATAAGTTACCCTCTGCTGTACATACGTTTGTACGACTACTTGGTACAAATTCAGTATTGAAAATGAAAAACACTTTGATGCTGGTGGTCTGATCGCTATATGTTCGCTTCCTAGCAAGTATGATGGCAGCACTTAGAACTACCGATTTTAATTAACTAGAGTTCCTTTTCCTTTTACTCATTACCAGGGTACGGGGTAAATTTTGCGGTAAAAATATAACGTAAAGCAAAAGCACTTTATATAATCAGGGCAAGGTAGAAAAGGCGAATTCCTGTTCGTTTTGATTTTGTGCCAAGTTTACTCATAGCTTGCTGGAAAAGTACTCGTGCATCAGCTAATTATTGTTTTCATGTTAATTAGTACAAGTAGCAATGGTAGCAAGTTTACATTTTATACTAGACTATTACACTGACTATATATATATATTTTACTGCCTTCCCTTCAAACGAACATAGCTTAAAGTAATTGAAAATACTGGCATATGTTTTTAATCAGGGGAATATATAATAATTCATGCAACATTAGTAAAAGGAGTGTAACTTTAAAAATTGCGATTCAAAATGCCTTGGATACACTTTTGGAATCATGTTAATTTACTGGTAAACTGACTTTTATTCTGGAAAACATTTTCCAACGTAAACTAGTAAGCCGAGTAAACCCCACAAAGAACCTATGAAGCAAATATTACAAGTTTTAGCATATTATTTAAGTCAGATCAACTCCAGAGCTTTTAGATTTAGGACTGGAACTCCAAAACCAAACTTGCATCCAAACTTCCAAAAACTTTCTCTTTATTAATTTCCCTTTCTTGACTTTTATATAGCAGGTATGAGGCAGACACAATGAAAAGTTAGGATAAGTCCTTCTACGATGTGGAAAAAAATCCAGTTACAATATAACCTAGACTCTCTGTTGTCTGTATGAGTGTAGTGTATCTGACAGCTATAATGTAATGGTGGCTGCGTGCATACAATGTTTTATGTATCTGTAAAATATATGGATGGCTTATAAGATTATAAAGACGCTGCATTTCTAATCAATCCAGGAATCAATCAATCAGGCTGATTGAGGAGTTAACTTACACCTACACTAGTAAAAGTTTTTGTCCATTTTGTTTAATTTCATTTTAAAGTAAATGATGATGCGTTACGACAAGCTAGTATATATTTTTATGTATGTATATTTTTTGTATTTTGGAATTTCCCAATGAATGCATTAATACTCTGGCTAAACCTAACTATATACATGCAATTAGCACAAAACAATTCAAGTTATTTTTAAATCTGCTGTTATTTTGGTGGTCGATGTTGCTTTTATTTCTCTTATTGTTGCTGCTTCACAACATTTTAGTACATTCAGCAATAACAACTATTTTAGTAGTCGCCAGCGCAAATAATTCCAGCAATTCATATCAAATCTGTTTTGTAAAATCATAACATCAAAAGTATTTATTACACACACCTATTATTTCGGACATGATTCCTTTAAAGTTTACATTATTTTCTGTGCATCGTCATTGTGCGATATTAAATACTCCTTAATAATTTACTTGTAAACTTATTCTTGCGTTTCCACATCATTTGAGAAAGTACTTTGTTGTTTTGACAAGAAAATTTTGTGGTTGCATAATATTGGATTTATTCTCCCTGGAATTGTTGTTCTTCGCTGAAACCGATTTTCCTGTCGCTGTTGTCGTCATAAGATCTATTTTTCATTAGCATGCTGTCTGTATGCATCATACCGCTTTTATTTAGCCACCAATTTCCTGTATTCTTATTACACCAAAGAATGTTCATCCGTCTTGAATAATTATTCAGGGATTACGTGGGAGTTAGGCAACTTACAAATTTTGTTCTAGTTTTCGAGACAATTAACGTATTACCAAGCCAAAATGCACCCTACTTTTGTCAAACTTTCTCCAGGCTAATGGTTGTCAGCAGTCATAATATATTATAAATTATAAGAAAATAAGACACATATCTAAATTTTTCTTACATTATTTATACTTTTGTTAATTTCGCAGCATATATATTGAATTACCTCATTAAAACCCGTTGATGAGCTATAAAAAACTTCCTTATGACGTACATTTTTATTTGACTGTGGTAACACATTTGAAATATTTCCATGACAAATCAAATGCGGTTGCTAAAGTATCCACTTTCTCATTCTTTGATTTCCAAAATAGAAAAGTGACGTATTTTTTGTTTAAAAATAAGCTCAATACGCAATTAGTAAGGTTTCCATGATGCATGTCATAATGTTTTATGTCATGATCCATGTCAATAGTCAAATTAAAGTCTTGTTTACGGCGCAGTAAGACTATACGTCTTACTGCGATATTGCCCTTGTGTCATGTCACTGTAGACTGTTTTTTGAGACGGCATGAAACAGACGTCAGTGGTGTAAACAACATGTTGGGGAGACTATACAAAAGGAGACCACTTCACACAGCAAATATATTTATAGAGTCTCTATTAGAGACTTGCTAAGCTTGTGTAATAGTGACGTGCATAATAATAATTCCAAGAACTCGTTGATCAGCATAAAATACTTTGAGAAAGGAATCCCTTTTTGGTGAAAGCAGATTGACGTACACCCTTTTTGTAATATTCCATCTGAGATTAGATCCTAAAAAAGAAAAGTAGGTGAAAGCAAAGGTTCTATTGCAATTTTACTTTCTAGAAAAAATAATATCTAGTACACAGAAAATGCAAAATAAAATAACATCTGCGCTCTTATAGTTTAGTTGATAAAATACAAGGAAAATCGTTTTTATGAAGTTTTGACTTGTC
Source organism: Entomobrya proxima (assembly GCA_029691765.1). Classification (NCBI taxonomy): domain Eukaryota; kingdom Metazoa; phylum Arthropoda; class Collembola; order Entomobryomorpha; family Entomobryidae; genus Entomobrya; species Entomobrya proxima. Next base: position 23,134,721 of record CM056170.1, on the reverse strand, counting down.
TGTAACTCTGGCACACCCGGACGCACCAAGTTGGTGACATTTCAAACGCGACTTTCTTGAAGCGTTATTACACTTCAATTTACACATTTTCTTTTAATCTTTTACGTTTTATAAAAAGAACTTTTCTGTGTGACTCTTCTTTAAACAGTCAGAACAAAAAACTGCTGATGACAAAGAGAACGCCAAATTGAACTTACTTCAGAGCTCGTCATTTTATATCCGGTGCAGACAAAAAATCTGGGACGCCTGGCGCAATTTTCTTTTTAAAAAGGATATGACTGCGATGTTATTTGCTAACTTGAAGGCGAAATTTACTTCCATTTTCATTACAAATTTGGGACTTGTTTGTTACCCAGGAAAATGTGGGTAGCATAAAACTGGCAAATTCATTCGACCGAATCAAAAAGACTTATTATTATGAAATCTTTTTACGAGAACAAATTTGCTATCGGGAAAGATGCATGAAATCAAAGAAACTTCATTATGACAACGTTTCTGATGTAGGCAATTATAGAAAGTGGTTTTTGGCCTTCTATGAGCAACAGGCAAAATTCAAATATAATTCAAAATGATGAAGCATTAAACAATCTAGAGATTGTACAAATATGAACGTTGATTTTGCTTGTTTTCGCGAAAGAAAACTGTCTAAAATACAGTAATAATTTATGTGCGGGAACAAGGAAAATCTAATTTTATCTGGGACAGACCATTCAAAGTAAAATGACAAAATAATCAAAGAAACAGTCTTTATACAGTTTTTCTTAGCTTTTCCGTTTTCATACATATTAAGTATTTCCTCTTCTGCAGTGTTTCACATAAAAGCGAATTTAATTTCGCTGGGGAAACCGCTATATTAATCAATCATTTAAAAACATTTTTCAAGAATTATTTTTAAAGCAAAATTGTTTTCAAATTGCAATCGCTCTAATGCTTTTACTTTGTACAGAGTTTCGAAACTTGTGGTCTAAAATGAATCAGACTAAGAATGGCAATAAAGAGTCCGTGCTGGAGTTTATGCTAGTTTGTGCTAATAATGATGATAAGGTAATGTAAGAATGGTCAGCAACAAGCAAAACGATGTATGGTTTTTGCAATCTTGCCATATCACGAACCCTGTATCCACGAACTTTCTCCCAGAGCAACAATTTGAGCTGGTATTGTGTGTGTCAGAGTCTATATGCGTGCATAGATTTTTGCGGCAGAAATGATCGTCACGATCACGGGAAAATGGAAGAGAAATGTTGAATATAGAGTTTCACATGCACACACTGCTTTTGCTTTCTGGCAGTGTTGGTGGTGATAGTATGGTGATGAGAAACGATGAAGATATGGGATGGAAACTGAGGAACGTTCAACAGTTGAGAGTTTAGCAGCTTGGTGTGTGCACACACACAATCGGGAGTAAAATACATAATAGAAAGTTTCAGATTTTAGATGGTAGTAATCTAAAAGGAAAGCAGTCGAGACGACAGCATAAAATAGCAAATTATGTGCAAGTGTGTGAAAGTTCGCTGACATTCATGTTGACTGTCGCTTCATTGGTAGCGTTAAACAGTTAAAAACTATTTTAAATGTGTACAGAATTTACAGAATTTTTATTCCATTACCGATACCGTTCTTGTAACCATTTCAAAATTCATTAGGACTAAACCTGTTGGAATATTCAACCTGGAAAGTCGTAATAATAAGGTAATAATAATACATGTTTAAATTTTTTAGATAATAACCATTAATTTAAACGCTATTATCATCATATTTTGGCAGAATTATCCAGTTCATGGGTTTTAGTACAATATTGAAATATGCTTCTATATGTTGAATAGGAAATTAATTAAAATCTACCGTTTTCATGGCAGTCCCACAGTCTCATTTGTATGCTTGTATTGTAGTGTGCTATGTGTGTTTTCGCTACTATTTTTAACAGCTTAATATGTGCTCAAGTTTTTATGGCTTATTTTGAGGACGCCCAAAGTTCCGTCTTTGATGTGCTTGTCTATTCTACATGCCTAGTCAACTTCCCATTATCATTAAATCCTAATCAAGAAGATCCAAGCCTGAAGGAAATTTTCCTCACAAGGACTATAATTACAGGATAATGAGAATCTTGAAAAAATAAAACATTTTCTGACCTCTGGTTGAGTACAACAGTCACTACGTTATCATTTTGGAGAAATCACACTTTTCCAATATAGTCCACTTTACTTGTTCTAAAAATAAACTAAAAGAGCTTGACGCGAAGGAAAGAACATGAGTTCCGAGCTTTTATCATCATCTCATTATCATTAAGTCTACTCGTAATATAGCATTTTATTGAGTGTCATTAGGTGGCTGTAATTGTAAATCTTATGATTCTCTTATATATACAGTGACATCCTTGTCGTCTTCATAATCGAGATCGAGTTAATAATGCGTAGCAGTAATGATGATATGATACACTTTTCTCTTTCATAATAGTCCCTTTTGTTCCTCAACCTCCTTCTCTTCATCGCTCGCATTGGCAAGAGGGACACAAAAAGAGAAAGATACAAGATCAGAGGAAAAATTCTGTGTGTGTTTTAGACAACAGCAAGAGAGAAAACTGAGCGACGGCACTGACGTCAAAATATGCATGCATGCATGCCTACGTAAACAATAAGAGTGAATAGAATGTTAACTTTGAGAGTACAAGTTACGACGTGTGTGTAGCCTAAAAGGGTTAATACCCGTGATAGGGTATTATTACAAAAAATGCGGATCTGTTCAAGTTATTTATAGAGGCAAAAAGCCATACAAAGATAGAGATGCGACGCACGGAAAATACTGGACTTGTAGAAAAAGAGGGCTTAGGGCAGCGAATAGAAAAACTTGAAAAACTCAAAGGCAAAATGGAAAGCAGAGAAAAAGAATACCAGAAATAAGTGAAATGAAATAGGAAACTGAAATAAAAAATGGGAAATATTTAGTAGGAGTATTGTTAGAATATTGTCTTTCTGATGATTTATGTCGTGCTAGTTGCCAAGGGGCTTAGAAGATAAAGTGGAATTTAGGAGAAAGAAATATAAAGCTCAAAAGATAAAAGCTAAATGAGCAAGCCCTAGGTTTAAATCATAGAATATGGCTAGAGACGGAAAGCAAAAGAGGACAAGGAATTTTAAATGGCCTTCGGCAAGTAATAAGCTACATGGGAAGGGAAACCTTTGGTACTAAAAGCATTTTTCTGAGTTTATAGGTTCCGTGTTGCCTTTTATCACTATCAATAACAAAATTGATGCATTAAAAATATTTTGTAAATATATGTTCATACTGAGAAATGGAACAAATTAGAATTCATTTCAATCCTGTCCAACTTTAGCCTGTAAACAGTGCATTGGCTCAACTGAACTCTCTCTTTTTTAATTTTGAATTGGTTTGAAAGTATGCTTATACTGTAACTCATTAGCTTCATGTGTAGAGTTTGTACTGGATATTACATGATTTGTAATTAAGCAAATAGGAGCGTCTGGAGCGAAATGTGTGACGGTTCCAGGTACACAATTTAACACATAAATTGTTTTCCCGCAGCCCCTTTTGTAAGTGGGTATGTCATGAAAACCGCACGTGGATATTATTGCATGACAACATTTTCCTGGTAACTATGTATGTACTTTAGTTTAAAGTAGTTGTTTTCAAATCCAGCCTCTTCAAAATTTCCAAGTGCGAGATGTTCGCTAACTTTTCCAGTACTGCTATTTTTCCATCCACTTACCCCAATGAGCATGTTGGCTAAAAACACAGCTTGAAACCAACGTTTTTCTTCTTTAATATTTATCATTATTGCATTAGCAAAAAAAGTCATCTTTTCTTGCTCTTCGCTCTCATTCTTCCTACTTCATCTAAAACTTTCCAGAACTCATTCTTGTTTTCGTATAATCTTGAATTATTGTCTCTTTCTCTCCATCTCATCTTCCCATCTTATTTGAGAGTCACAGCAAGATAGAAAAAAATGCAACAAGTTAGTAGTAGAGTCAAGTCCCTATGTGTTCCCAACAAAATAAAGTCAGGAAACGGCTTTCGACTCGTTTTTATATTACAAGCCATCTGTCTCACTGCTGCTGTTAGAAATGAAGCCCCAAAAAGAAATTCTCCAGCAGCTGCTCGCCTTTTATTCGGGGGCTGCTTTCACCCGTGGAGAAAGTGAGATGACTTTTGTGAATAGCGAGGAAAGGGAGATAGAAGTTTCCCCATAAGAAGCTTACATTCTAGAGTCAATCGGTGTAATATTTACTGTACTTCAAGTTTGTTAGGCTAGTTGGTAGGTGGTCTTGTCTGGTTTTGTGCAGGTAAAATAATATCTCTGGGAAAAGCCATCATTTCAGATAATAATAGGTAATTCTATACCTTTACCTGTGTGGTGTCTGGTGGCTGATATTGACAGCGGATACAAAAAGAGCAGTAAAATGGAGGTTGAAAAAGAACGGTAGGATCAAAATGGAGCGTATATATAGGTGATAGGTATAGAAAAGGACAGATAGACGATCAAGATTTTACTATATAGACTATGAACAATACTACCACTACGGGATTGAGATATACACAATTACACAACACCAAATTTGCCCGTGTCAATAAAATGTAAAGAGGCGATGCAAGGTGCTGATAGAATTTCCTGTTCCTTTGATTAACTAAATTTGGATTGCAAAATGGACTTGCTCCGCTTCGCAAACTTAGCAAAGATGAGCTAATCTGTGTGTGCATTCATATTGTTATGAATTACACAGGTTTTTCCCCCACATTTCAATTCATTCTTATCGTTTTTGTATTATTAATTAAAACTTAATATAGAGTTAAACTTCAAAACGATGATGATGACCAGCACATGTTTGAATATTATGCAAATTTTGGGTTTCCGGGTTGAATTCAAACTGTAGATAAATACGTTGGGTGAATTTACGCATGGTGGATTTTTACCATTGTGGAAGGGTTTGTTCATCTTGGAACCTCTGCCTTCTTTTAAACTTTCACTGCTCAAACGCCCCGGTTTTTGGAATAGGTATTTGGTATTGAGTTCCAATAGAAATAAACAAATAACGTGCCCTACAGTAAAATGAGAAAGTGAAAAACATTTTCTGCTACATACCCATTTTGGCATGGAGCGTATCACGTTCAATTCCACCCTGTAGAGATATGGGTAGCTAGATAATATATATTCTTCAGTGAGGCATGCGAGATTGAAGAAAGGGTCGCAGTAAAAATTGGCTTGAAATACCACACAAGTAAGCACACCAAAGACCTTTCTCCAATTTCGTTTTGCTGACAGATCGAGATTTTTTTGCTGTGCTGCTGCCGCAGTTCTTTTTCTCTTCTGTTTGAAAGCTCGTTTTACAGTACAAAGAAGAGAGAGGTGGCTTGCAAGCAAATACAGATAGATGGATCTTTTGATGATACAGCATAAAATATGAAGAAAGGAGAAAACCTAGTAAAGATGGTGATACAAACAACAAGCAAATCATTCACCAAAAGCACTTCCTGTGTGTTCTCCCAAATTACGATCAAAAGGCAATTGATCGTGCTTTTCGGAGCGTAGAGGGGAATAAATTGAACAAAAATCCTGCTCACTGATGCATCATAATGGGAAATTATTCCAAGAAGTTGGGACAAGAAACTGAAAGAAGGCTATTGAACGCTTGATCAGAATACTTTAAAAACAATTGACAAAGAACAATTAATGAGGGTAAAGAAATGCAAATATGACAAACGCCAACATGCCGCATTATACTCTAATTATAATATAGACATTAATTGCAAAATTCTTTAGAAACATTTTACATAAAAATTCTAAAAATCCATTATCATATTACCCCATTTTTACTTTGCTACACAAGCTTGAAGCAAAAAGTTGCAATGGAAAAGGTTTGTGGCTATCGTACAAGGCGTAAGCACAAAGAAATGGTCTTCTTTGTCAGCTGGCTTATAAAGAGACAGGTGTGGAGATATTTGTTTTTCTGCTGCGAGAGTGCAAGGTCTTCTCTCCACCCTCTCATATTAGTAGGAATAATACTAGGTTGGTCGGCAGCCGTATATATTTCATATATTCGGGGCTGATTAAATAACTCTGTACATATTTAGTTTAAAGTTTGGCTTAATTACAACATCTTTTAGAAATCACTGATTTTATACCCTACATCCAGAATACATTTTTCCAACTTTGTCTTCCAACTTTTACTCATGTTTTTCTATGCTTTGGATTTTAACTTTGAAAGAGAAAAATTATTGTGAACACCTGAAAGCAAAATCATTTGCACCTTTGCAAGTTTGCAATTTATAGGTTTACCTCAAACAAATCTTCCATCCACACTGAAAACGCTTTTTGGAAGGCTTTAGAATCAAATAATATGCAAATCAACAGACTTTTTACTGCTGGCAGTGTTTTAGTTTGAACTGCAAAATATTTTGTGCTATAAGCTGTGTAGAAACTTCCAAGCCTTAGATTTTGGAAATAGTTGGAATGGAAACTCTATAGCAGATATTAATAAATGTTGTGATGTGAGTTATACAAGAGGAAATACTCTGTTTTGCAATAATTCTCTTTAATGGATTAAACTTGATATTTGCATGTTAAATGTTACAGATTTTCTAATCAATTGATTGAAAAGGAAGAATTTTCTTAAAGATTCATCAAATATTTTATCGAGTTACCTTTAACAATGGGTCAGCAAAACACAAAACGAGAGGTAGCCGTTGGCCAGCTAAACCACGAGGAGTTTAACCATCTGAAGAAACTGTTTAATAGCATATCTACCACAAATATCAAGGGAGAGAAGGGACCATATTGTCTCTATAGTGATCTCCAAGTACGTACACTGATTTTGCCCCCTTCATCTATTTGCACGCAGATATTTTAAAGAGTATGTTTTAATGGTTTTAGAAACACTGTGAAAATTACCTGGACGACTGGCTCGCCCGCCGAATAGCGGACCGCATTTGTACCAAAACTCCTAAAGGTGATCACGTCGTTTCCTTGTCAACATTCCTCCAGTTCGTGTCCAACGTGGTGAAGGGCACCCTCGAGGAGAAAATTAATGTGGTTTGGCAGCTGGCCATTGACGACTCTCCAGAAATCAAAACCGAAATTTTGCCGGAAGAGATTTTGCAGGTAGACAATTTGTTTCCAGTCTTTCCCTTTTTTAAGGGTTTTCATAAACTAAAATGTGGAATATTTTTCAGTATGCTCGAAGTATCATCGAAAGCTACATAAAGTGTATGGAAAAAAGCTCTGTTGCCCAAAGCTGGATAGGTTGCGCCAAATTAAGCTGCGACTCTGTTTCTGACTACGCCGAATACTTACTCTCCGATCTCTTCTACTCTGGCGTGACCTGCAAAGAGATGGTGGCCACCAAGCCGTCCAAGGCTACTCATAAAAAGGAGGAAATTTTGGACTGCTTCTCAAAGTCCCATCTCATGCTTTCCATACACGACTCAATATTTAGCCAGTGTTTTGACGTGGACAAGGAAACTGCTTTCATTCAGCTTATTCCCAGATGCATCAAAACTGGAGCAGCTAGTCAAAATTCTGAAAACTACACCATTTTGGATTTAGCCCGGATCATTTTCCTGAATACGCAGCTTCCCTCGAGTCAATACAGACGGGAGTGGAGATTTCTTTTCAGTACCAATCAACATGGAGAAAGTTTTTCAAAGTTGTTGGGATCCATCCAGGGAAAGGGGCCGACCCTTCTGGTTCTGAAGGAGCATAGAGGCAGGGTATTTGGAGCTTTTGCCAGTCACGCGTGGGCCTTAGGGCCAAAGTTTTATGGAGATGAAACCTCTTTCCTATTTCATCTGGATCCAAAGTTTGCGGTCTATCCGGCCACGGGCTACAACAACAATTTCCAATACATGAATGTGCAGCAACAAACTCTTCCTAATGGATTGGTACGACTATATATTCAGTTACATATGCCATACTGAACTAAATTTACTAATACGTCAAACGCAGACACCCTGACAAACGCATGCCATATTTAAATATTTGTTGTTCTGACTATATTACTCTATTTAGGGAATGGGCGGAAAGTTTGGCTATTTCGGTTTGTGGATTGACGCTGAGTTTGGCACTGGCAAGGGGGCACCCACTTGTACCACTTTCTCATCTCCACAGCTGTCTACCGAAGAGGACTTTTTGATTCACCACCTCGAAGTATGGGGCTTGGGACCGGAACCAGAAAAAGAGGAAGTACGTAATTACCAATATTTTCTCAGTTTAACTCTCAAACTTAATTTATTTTAACTATTCAACAATTTGAATTACTTGTAGGGAGAACGTGATACCAGAAGTTGTTTGGACAAAGATCCAGAGTCAAAAATGATGCTGGAAATGCTGAACCGAGGAGGTCACAGTGAAGCACACAGAGATGAGCCGAAAGACTAAAGTAAACTTTACACTTATCAAGATGCAACGCCAAGGCCATTTGAAACAGGAAAAACTTTTTCGACTCATTACAACCATAAATACTGCTATACACATACCGATATTATGGAGAGAAAACCTTTACTATGTATGTACTCTGCTGTAATAGAGTCTGTACTTTGATGAGCTCTTTTTGCGAAACAATGCAACAACCTTTCCAGAGTGTGGAAATGCTATAACTAGTATTGTAATTTATATTAAGGTAAAGATTGTAAATATGCTATGATACGTAGCTGCTGCTTTAGCCGCCTTTGGCACAAACTTTTAGCGCATAAATATTAGCATGTAGGTGTTCCTGGCTCATTACGGTCGTGTTTGTTTCGAAGTCTTTAAACCTGAAACAACGTACCAGAACAGCCTGGGAATGCGTTTTTTACTGTTCTAGTCATCCAAGCAAGGAACCCCAGCATTTGTAGAATGATATTGGAAATGGTGCGTTTGTATTATGAATTTTATCTAGATTAAAGATTATATATCGTGTATTCTTGTAAATGTAACAAGTCTGCCTGTCGACCCCAACACTTAAGCATTCCTGAGAAAATATAACTGATTTTTGTTTTAGTGGCGGTATATACCAAAAATACGTAATTTGTGGAGATAGCTTAAATTAGCTGTGCAGTCGTTGTCATAATTTATTTTTATTTTTTATTGTAAGCCTGTACGTATTTTACATGTTTACTGTCGATATCGTGTCAAAGTTCAAAAATACGCTTGTCGAAAAGAAACAGAATGATAATACACTACATAACCAAAAAAATACTACATACATACTACTTCGTAACAAGAGTTTTGTTGTACACGACAAACTGTAGCGTGATAGAAAATAATAACGTGACCGGTGAAAGTAGTGCGTAATAACAATAATAAGTTATATTCGTAGATTTGGTATACTTCCCTATTGAAGCGTTTATTTAATTATTGGTAATCAATATTATGTGTACACCTTTAAAGCAATTAATTATACAGAAATACAAGTAGCGTTATTTCATTATAGGCCGTAACTGTTTGATTTAATGATATCAAGTATACGCAGTATTACTACTGAATATTTATGTACTCCGAAAAAAATATACAGAATTAAACCTAAAAATGTGACAAGTAATTCAGAGGCAAGAAAATCACAGGTAATTTCACTCATTTTTTTACATCATTCCCGGTGGCCAAGCCGGTCTGGTAGCACCATCCATTTGTGTGGCCAAGCGATTATCACCTCTAAGCCGATGACTTCCCCCACCAATTGCAGCACCGCACTCATTACAAGTTCCTTCTTGCATGGCGCCTCCACATTCAGTGATAACGTAAACATGTCCATTTGGACAGGTGTACCAGTGACCTTGACCCATCCCCATGGCTTGAAGAATTTCCTTTCGCTCACGGTCTGTTATACCTAGGCCACTTCGTAAAATGTCATCCAATTTCTTCAAGAGTCCTTTAAATTCTTCTTTTCTATCATAGGTAAACGGGCTCCAGGAAGTGACCAGCTCTTTTGCTTTAGTATAAAGCTGGTAAGCAGGGGCGTTCACGTTTGCGTTACAACCAGGAAGACATCTTCGCATCATTAGCTGTTTATAGTAATCCAATCTATCCAACTCCTCATTGAAATCTACAGTCTCTTGTCTACTTAGGGGATGTCTTTCGATCATGCACCCTAACGTTTCCCGGAACACGGCGAGTACCCTTTCGTATTGAGGGCTAACAAGCTTGTTCTCACGTCTAAGTTCGAGAATATTCTCGGAGGCTTTAGTGGTTGACTCTGCAATGAAATCTATGCTTCTCATGGCAAATTCATCAATCTGCAAAACAATTCAGAGAAAATTGAGGTTGCATGTAACTATCTTGTTAATGATTGACTCTAAAAATTGACAGTTCTTGATTTCAATATACCGTTCTCGGGATTAGTCTAGTAGCAGTGCGACCTCCAGTCTGAACTTGAGTCTCTTGTACCAGCAAATCTCGCAGACGACCATGAAATTGAGGAAAAATTCGCTCAATGACTGAATCGTTATTTAATTTGCCGATCCACTTATTTCGCATCCGTTCGCTGTTCGCTCTGTTCCCGAACGCGCGCATTTTCACCTTAACTATGTCCTGGTAATGCTTGCGAATCAAATTCCCATATCGTCGACAGTTCCTTATGGCAGTTTTGCATCTGGGACACTGCTTTGCAGCTATCTGTCCAGTGTCTGAGGCACTTATCCATGTCTCCAGTCCGGATGCTTCAATAGTATGACCACAATCTTCAAGGTACACAAATCTGTTGAAGCAATTCAGAAACTCTGCAAATTGATCGTCTTAAACATCAGTGGTAAGCGATTTAAAATGCTCGCTGCTAAACACAACACGCTATTGACCACTTTGAACTGCCTATTAATCATTTTGTTTTTGCAAATATATTTGATCCCAAATCTTCTGCACAGTTTGTTATTAATGTATCATATTTTCATATTCTTTTATTAAAAATACACTTAATTGGTTTATTATTAAAACCCATGCTTCCCTTAATAAAGTGTTTTTCTTAATTAGTTTATCTCCTCAGTGTAACTATGGGCGTAAAATATTTGCTTGGTATTAATTTTTTTAAACCAATGCCAGGTTTAATTAAAAATTATTATATTGATTAAAAAAACTTGTAATTTGTACTTGGCTTACGAAGAGTATTTGGTTTTAAAAATTTGTTTTGTTAAAAATGATTTGCTTGGTTACTTGTTTAAATAATATATATTTTACCCGATTGTTTTAAAATTATTGCTTGGTTTAAAAACTAATCGCTATTTACTCCTTTAAAAAACCACCCTGGTTTGAATAACTATTTTTTTATTCTTGATTCAAGAGTAAAAAGCCTGGTTAAATTATTTTCTTGGTTTAAACAATTTGCTAGAGTTAAAAATTAAATACACACACATGCATATCTAAAGTAAGGTAAATATCTCTCCTACTGAGGTGGCGAGCCAATACATGTAAATAAACATATTATGGAAACATACCTTGCATCTTCTTCATCCTCATCGCCGAAAAATATAGTACACAGTTCCTCTTGATCACACAGGCGGCAAAGCTAATTTGAGCATTAGAAAACTAAGTTTTAGAAAAATATTTATTTCGCATGTAAACTAAAATACTATTTTAGTATTTATAAAAATTTACAGGGGGGCAAATTTCTCCACAGTAACCAACGCAGGCATGACCACATTTTAGTTTCTTCGGACATGGCTCGTCGCAAGGTTCCCTGTCACACATTTCCCCACATAGCTTGCTACACCTCTTATGTTCGCAATTCCAGGTACATTTTTCCTTGCAATCCGAACAGGGCTCACCTAGTGTTTCCAAAAATCAAAAGCAATGGCGGTTAGTCCTGTCTAAGTGTTTTTGCCAAAAATTGGGAATGCAGCGGTTTCTGATAAATCGTTTCTAAACGTACTGTAAAGAAATCGAATCAGAATCGCGGTAATTCGTGTTTTTTTGTCTGCTTGGTAAAACGAAAATTGAAGTCTGCTTTAGCAATTGAAACTTAATTACAGAGCAAAATTGCACTTGCCACATTGTGCTTTCTGTTGTTCAATTTTTTCCCAATCTTAGCTTTCTTATCAGGTTGCAAATGATTGCTAAGCAATATATTTTATATTTTTGGAAATTAAAATTTTGGATTGGATTTTTCGACGTCTAAACATTTTAGCCACTACTGGAATCTAAATAGCAAATTTATAAAAAATCTTTTTCATCTTGGAAATCATTTTTGAATCGCAAATAATCACATACCACATTTTTTGGTGCATTCCGAATGTTCGCATTTCATCAGACAGGGCTTCTTACACGGTGGGCAAACAAACGAGCATGGTACCTATAAAAAACGGGAGTTTTTTGTTATACCATGTTTTGGTTTAGTTATGTAAGGCTAAACTATAAAAATCAATTTTAGTTTCACCTCACAAACGTGACCACACACCAGCTGTTTCCCACATTCACTCGAACATTTCTTATGGATTCCCCGCATACAATCGCTGCATGTACCTGCAAATTAACATTTTTAATCATTAGAAGTAGTATTTAGAAAAAATATTGTGCGTTCTTTATATTCTTTTCAATTTTCGCTACCCTAATGAGGACTTGTCAAAACGAACCGTAACGTCGGATCGTAATTTAACATCATTGTAAGTACCATTGTATTTCAAAAATTCTCACACTCACAGTACCGTATGTCACAAATTATACCTGAACATTTATGTGCGCAACCCCTTCCTGCTGCCGGATTAAAGTTGTATCCACAGGGATGCTGGCAATACTTGACCACTTTATCCGACGGAAGATTGGCATACCGACAAGGTACCTTTGTATCTCGATGTCCACACACTGGGGTGACCCTGGGTGAAACAAGCTCATTGCACTCCTCTTTGAGTGCCGGCTCGCTACACAATACTTCCTGCAAGTGCCCGCAAGGTGCCCTCTTCTTTACTCTCAATGTGCATGGCCCACAGCTTTGGTAGCACAAATTTTGACATTTATGGTGGCAACTCTCTAGCAACAATCTTTCGCAAGTTTCTAAGCACTCATATTCTTCAATTTTAACATGACATTCAAGTTCCTTTTCATGACCGCATGGAAGCGTTCTCAACACCATTTCTCTACAAGGTGGACATGGCGTTACCCAGCACTGGTGTCCGGTTTTGCATTTATGACCCTCGTTGCATGTCTTACTGCATTGTTTTCTGCACTGATAATTCAAATGCTGGGGATCGTCTTCCACGTGACAGATTTTCACACAAGCGTGTCCGCAGTCCAACCTGAAATTTCAAAAAGTAAAAGGGTACTTGCACAATCGCCGCAGAGTGACGTATTCGGTACGTCGTATTTTACACTAGATAATATACTAACCTGGTGGTACACTGTCCTTTGCAAGCGATTGGCTTATGTTTTTCTCCGCACTTTACCTGCGTCTGGTGACCGCATTTAGGGAACTTCTTGTCGACCATTGTTTCACACTTGATGCTCTCTTTACTAACCCAGCACTCTGCTTTTTGACTATGCTCACATGGAAGTAACTTCTGGACCACTACTTTGCACCTGACTAGATCGGTTTCTTGGTGACATTCCAGTTCCTTCTTGTGTCCACATGGTAAAGTCTTGGTGACCTTGAGCTTACATTTAAAGTCTTCCACTTTAATATTACAAGCCAGAGTTTCCTCATGACCACAAGGTAACTTCTTGAGAACTGGTTCCCAGCAAACAATTCCATCGACCTTTCTATGACAAGGCATCACTTTCTTGTGGTTTCCTTCACATTTCAGCATTTTTTCCACCGGAATCATGCATGGTGGGCAGCTTTCATAGCACCGACCTTCAAAGAGAAAAGAGTTGCATATAACAAGAGTAGACATAAAGCAAGTAAAAATGCCAAGCCAAGTAGATTCCCTTTGACCGACCTTTGCAAGGATGATCCAGCTCGCACTTCTTCAAACAAGGCTCTCTGCACTTGTATAGCTGATGATCTTTGTCGAGTACGTGGCATACGGTCTTGCATTTGTGGGTGCAAGGCAAATCTGCGGCACACAATAGTTTACACCCGCCTTCAGGGACTTCCATCAGGAAATCCTCGCTTTTCCTAACCTTGCTCCGAGTTCCATGAATTTGGCACTCCAACTCCAATTCAGGTCCAATTCCCTCCTGCAACTCTAACTTGGCTTTGACAGCTCTCCAAGTTTCATTCCTTTGAATTTGATCCATATTTCCAATAATATACAACCCATGTTGTGCTCTGGATAAACTCACACAAATTCTGTTGTCAATCCCTAAAAAGCCAATTTTTCCTGAAGAATTGCTCCGGACCAAGCTCAGCAGAATGATCTTGTTTTCTTCCCCTTGAAAATTGTCGACGCAAGTTATTCTAACACCTTTGCAAACTTGTCCCATCTCTTTTTTCAGTAAAAACATTTGACCAGTGTACATGGTAAGCACTGTAATTTCATCCGGTGTGTACCCTTGCAGCATCAAGTATCTGCACAATCCACCAATAAACTTTGCCTCGTGCTTATTTGATTTGGACATGCTGTCTGTTTCCGAAGTCTCCATTTCCGTATGCGTCACAAAATACACATTCTTTGTCACGCCCTTGACATCTGGATATATCTTGACGCTGTCATGGTTCACCAGCTCGTCATATATGGTGCCCACTACAAGATCCGCAATGTCGGGTCGCATTCTGTGCTGAATCTTCAGTTGATAGCAATGAAGCTTGTTGTTTATCATCCTTTCAAACAAACTCAAATCCAAATGATATCGAACAGCCAAATCGTAAACCGTTGGTGAGGGTCTTAGCTGTCTGTGATCTCCAATTAAAATGAGCTGCTCGCAGTTTTCTGTAATGCAGGTCACAATGTGACTCTCAAATACCTCAGCAGCTTCCTCCACAATCACAATCTTGCTTTTAATCATTTTCAGTAGATTATTATATTTGGCCGCTCCTGTGGTCGTGAGTCCCACGACCTTGCAACCTTTCAGCACAAGGCCGTCTCCATATTGAATAATATTTCTATGCTCTCTTTGGGCAGCAGTCAAATTTTTTTCGATTTCTGCCACGTTCTCTGCTATGCTTCTTCTGGCCCTTTCTACCATTTCAAAGTAGAGTGCCCAGCGTTCATCCATCCTCAAGCGGTCCCAGTGAACTGTCCCTCCACCTACTGTCTCATTCAACAAATCTGTCACATCCGGTAGATCCAACAATCCCCCCTTATACAACCGAAAAATTTCCGCCAACACTTTCTTTCGATTTTCCAAGGCCTTCAGCTGCGGATTTATAGTTTCCCTTATTTGAATTGTTTGATTCATGGGCATTCCTTTGGTGGTTTCAGCGACATTCCTATTTAGTTGTCTCATCTTCTTTTCGCAAGTGTGAACAGAGCTTTCTGGCAAATAGCACAACCGTTTGCCCACATTTTCCCTAATCGACGTGTCTGCCTCCAGTAGAATATCTAGGATATCGTCATCAAGTATACGGTTTGCCTGTAGCTCATCCAAATCGTAATCTTCATCATCATCATCCTCATCCACCTCCACCTCCTCTGGACTTGTCCGGTTCACAACCAGACCCTGTTGTTTGATCTTGGTTTGCCTCTTGGGAAATTCCCTCACTCGAAACCAGCCCCTAACCAAGTTCTCCGCTGACCTTTTCATTTGGTCTTCTCCAATTCCTAACCAGTTCAGCTTTTGCAGGTGAGTCCACAGAACCTTTGGATACAGAGGCTCAATCGCTTTCCAGGTACTCAATTGTTCAAAATCCACAATTCCCTGCAAGTCACGAAGTCCCGTTACTTCATTCATTCGGTTTCCCCGTTCTGCTTCCAACTCATCAATCTCACTCCTTTTGTCCCTTTCCTGTATATACACCCACTGTGGGATTCGTCGTCTGTTTCGATGCCTCACTTCCCTCAACGAATACTTGGCTAGCATTTCGGACTTGCATCGACCTCCAATGCGAATGATTTCTGCAGGTACGTCTTCCTTTTTATAGTACTTCAATATGCCTTCCAAAAATTGATCCAGCGCATGATTGGTGTAGCACACCACAGTGATCGGATTACCCTCCTCGCCTTCCCACAATGCCGCATTTTTTAGCAGCACCTCCGCAACCTTCAAACCTAAAAATGTTTTGCCTGTTCCAGGAGGTCCTTGGATAATGGTAAACTCCTTAGTTAGTGCTGCCTTGAATGCATTCAATTGATTGACGTCAAGACCAAAGTCCTCCGCACTTGGCCATTGTGCATCTTGCAAGGGGGAAATCCATCTGTCCTCTCCACTCGCCAATTTCACTTCCAGCAGCTTGGTTGCATTTTTTATGTATTTGGGGGCATCTACAGAGCTGTCAGCATCAACAATAAACTTTTTCATTGGAAATCTTTCAAGATCCAAGCTCTTCAGGGTTTCCAGCGTATAGCGGTATGCTTCTAGATACACTTCAGATTCTAGCATAAAATAGTCCTGATCTTCGTCGTAGACTGGTGGAATGCCTTCCCAGGTCACCGACAAAATTCCCTTTTCCAGTTCCTTTGTATTTCTACTGAAAACCACGCCCATGTGGGTATTCAGCGGACCAAAGCAATTTTCTTCAGTAGTTAACAAAATCAGCGAACCCGTAAGGAGACGTTTGCTCTTATCCCACTTGATTCTCTTGTAAGATCTCTCGTGTAACTGTAATTTGTGAACAATTTGATCTCTTTCCTTTTCCACTTTTAGGAAAGTCACCTCCGTGTACAATCGAACCTCTCCCAGTGGCATTCTCTTTTGTTGGCTTAAATAAGCACTTTTCTCCTTTAAAAATATGTTGATTCCTTTCCTTAGTGGCTGCACAAAATCTTCCCTTAACAGTCGAAACTGTACATCCAAGTAGTGATTGGAGTCGTTATATTTTCCCCTAGTTTTGTTTGGCCTGATAAAGACTTCATCGTTTCGACGACGTAGCTCCTCAATCTTGGGAATTATTTCAATTTCCTGGATATTGTCTGGGGGTGGTTCTGCATCAAACTCGGCTTCGTCGTCGGCATTAAATCCCTCCCTTCGACGACGCTGATGAATTTCTTCCTTTTGCTTTTGACGGTTGATCAACTCCGCAATTTGCTCCTGTAAAGATTTAAACCTGTTCATGATGATCAATGATGGATCACAGGAGACAGCAGTACCCATGCAAATACAGATCAAATGGTTTAGAGAAGTTTTTGCAGTTTCCGGCATCATCTTTACAACGAGGGAGCAGAAGCTGTGAAGATTTGCGAGAACTTTAGTCGGTTCACAATCAACAGGAAATTCGCTAAAAAAATATAAAAAATATATTAGCTCAAGCTTTTTTCATGTATTTCCTCAACTTTGTATATATCAAAATTGTCAACTCACTTGTTGCGTCTCCGAGAATTTAAATAAATTCCGCTTGTTATTTTGGGCATGACGTCAACCAATTTACTAATAAAGGTCTCACTACAACATGCTATAAGAGCGTTCACCTGCTGCTGCAATAAAATTGGTACATCCGCACAAATCTTCTCGCCCAAAACTTGAATAGCAATTATCAGCTTCTCTCCTTCCAGCTCGTTACTCTCCAGAAGTACCTTCCAATCCTCTTTGTCTTGATTAATGGATAAAAGTACCACATCTGGCGTCTGGCTCAAAAACTTGTAAAGACGCTTGAAACCGAACACTGGACCCTCGTGCTTCCTGCAAAAAAAACCAGAAGATTATTATTCTTCAGATGAACTAAATAATAACGGAAAACAATTAACTGATATGAATGAATGCATACCTTTCTCGTTTCTTTCTCTGCTGAGGAACAACTGCTGTCCTTCTGGCATCCTCCTCCTCACTATCTGAAGTGCTTGCATCTCCACCTGCTCCTCCTTGTCTGTTAGCCGGTCTTTCATTTTGCTGATTTCTATTGCTTCCGCGCCCTCTATTCTGACCTCGACCTTGATAAACTCCACCACGACCTCTTGGCTGATTCTGAGTATCATTGTTCCTGTTTCCAGGCATCATACCTTGTTGCTGAGGAACCCCTTGGTTCTGCCGTTGATTCTGGTTTTGAGCGCCAAACATGTCAGTTCCTAACTGCAGGAACTGCTGCAGTAACGGTGGAAACTCATTCCCTTGCAAGGGTTGCTGGGCCTGAGGTTGCCCACCCCCAGCTCCAAAATTTCGTGGACCACCTCGACCTCTACCACCACGCTGTCCCCCTCCACCTCTTCCCCTCTTTCCTCCTCTACCATTGCCTCCACCCCCATTATTTGCATTATGCAGATCCACCATAATCCTTCTGTGATTAAACATAATTACATGAAAACTGAATGAGAAACTGCAAGTTGTAATTAACTACGGAATATTCTATTCAATCATTAATTACCTTTTCATGTGTCCTAAATGGCCATTAGGGCCATTCGAGGTCTCTTTTAATAATCCACCAACTAAGTCGTTGACTAGTATAATATATTGACTAACTGCTGACTAGACACTAAGGTAAAATTCCACCAAAAAATCTCTCTTAAATTACCAAAACACCGGAAGGTCCACTAAACAATGCACACTTTTTAAGCAATCAAATCAACAATCTGTTTGCAGGTCCTATAAGAAAGTGCTCACAGCTCTCAAGCTCAATATCAGTGCTCTGTGCAGCTGTGTTTTGTTATTGCACAAGCAAGCTAGTTTGCATGAACAAAAGTCCAAAAGAGCAAAGTAAGAGGAAAAATGACAAGTGTCGAGACACGAAACGTTTTGCTACGAATTTCGCTTGTTTTTGCATAGCACTCAGCACTCGAGGGCGAATGGTCATCAAACCAACCAGTCTTTGTTCACTCCCGTCACATGACTTGTGATCGTGTGTGCTACACGCTACTACTGTTATAATGTGGACATGACAAAAATGAAATCTTTCGTCTAATCTAATGTCTTTTGTCAAATTTTGTGTTTTAGCTTCATTTTTTGCATTTTTGCTACAAACAATTTTTAGTCTTTTATCCAATAATTGCCTAAAATGAGTAGTAAAGTTAAGCAGTAAAGATTGATTGTAACACGTGACAATTCGCACGTCGCCCCATTTTCCTATACTTTCCTTTTGGTTCCGAGTTCCTGTTGCTTTTCCCTTCCCTCTTCTTCATTTTTCTACGCACTTTCTCCTACACAGAATGGTCCCTGTGTATAAAGAGGCAGGTCATGTTTCTGCGTGTGCGATTGCGTATTTCCCAGATACGCAAAAACATGCTGGCAATGTATTGCTATCCCTTGTTTTTCCTTTTTAGTACACGTTAGCGTGGCAACTTCCGTTTTGCATAGAGCCCACGTATAGGTACGTATCTTTCCAATGTCATTTCATTATCATTTCGTACTTTTCCAGTAAATTTGTAGTGTACATTTCAGCAATATTAGTAGCGGCATCAAAGTACAAATTCTTTCCGTACTTTCTATGAAAATAATTATTATTCTTATAAATAACAGTTTTCTCTCTTAAAAATCCTCATAATATGCATTACTCTTTTTCATCACCGTAATAATAAATGTCTCAGTTTTATTGCAGATTGTTGATTGTCAATCTTTTAAAACTTTTATGGCATGGATGAGTATTTCAGGCTTTTTGCATAATGTCCATCTTTAATCTTTTGCATTACTCAAACTTTTGCATTACTTTTGCATGTAGTAGCAAACAATACTGTGAACTTGAGTCATTAACGTAAGTTTAGCGGAATAGTAATATGCTTTATGCTATATTGCTTTATACGAAATTCGTGTAATTCTCGTTATCGTTGTTAGCAGTAGGAGTATACTTAGCGCTTTTTGCTAATATTTATACAGAGTATTTAAAGCTGCAACTATGCTACCTAGCAAAACCAAAATAGTTTGCCATTCTGTGTTCAGAGTGTGTGGTAAAGTAAAAACCTGACACAGTACAGAGTACCGATATAGGTAGTACTACACGAGGAGTTTGCACACAAAATCTAACCACTAAAGAAACATCATCATCATAACAGAACAGCCTAAAAACATCTGTAGAACTCTTTACCATGGACAGGACAGTACATACAATTACAAACCCTTTTACTTTTCACCACATTCACAAGTCAAAATAAAAAGGTGTACCATGTACAAGCACTTGAGAACTACACCACTCAAATACGGCAAACTGTGCAAAATTGCCATCTATATCGACTTGGGGTCCTTCAAAACTTACGTTCGAGTTCATGAATTTTGATGCTAAACGAGATAACCAACTCGGCAAATTTAGGTATTGCATTAATGTCTCAGGTCATACATGAAGGTTGGCTTTTCATGTGATGAGTTCTGTATGAACATATATATTAAGCAATGTTGTTGCTTCTTTCCTTTACAAAAGTACGTACCAATTTTTCCTTTTTCTTTCTCAATCTCGCAAGTCAAGTTTAGCAGCAAAGTACACAAATGCAAGTTACAATAGAATAAAAAATTGTACTTGTGTAAAAATGTGTAGATGTATGGTAGCGCTACTACATACTCCTTTTATACTCGGGCTTCTATTTTTTATACAATTTTTCATAGAAGAACAGCACAACATCCTCCTCCTCCTCCTTCTGCTTCAAAACTTGAACATCATCTTTATTTACGCCCAGCGTATATGAGATTGTTTGAGTGTCCTGTCCCCTCCTGTCCCCTCCTGTCCCGTCCGTCCGTCCGAAAAATTAATCTGCTATAGTACTGCTGTTTTTTGACGGAGTGAGCTGATATTTGGTATGTAGACTAATTGAATGGTGGGGAATTCAGCAAAACTAACCAATTACCCCTGGGGGGTAGGGCTCATCCCCCAGGGGTAGTTTTTTACAGTTTTGCTCGGATTGAGCTCAAATTCGGTATGTAGACTAATTGAAGGGTGGGGAATTCAGCAAAATTAACCAATTACCCCTGGGGGAAGGGTTCATCCCCCAGGGGTAGTTTTTTACAGTTTTGCTCGGATTGAGCTCAAATTCGGTATGTAGACTAATTGAAAGGTGGGGAATTCAGCAAAGTTAACCAATTACTCCTGGGGAAGGGTTAATCCCCCAGGGGTAGTTTGTTACAGTTTTGCTCGGATTGAGCTGAAACTCGGTATGCAGACTATATAAAGGTTGACGAACTCATTTTTCGCTAAAATTGGCGCCGATAATTTTTCGCTGGGCGTACTTTTACAACTTTACTAAAGTTTTATTCCTTGTCCTATTATTATCATCTTCATTGAACTTTTTTCTCTGGGACTCCAAGATAACAAAATACTATATCTAGTGTGTACATAGTAGAAGGAGATAGCAAGAGGATATTACATCAATGCAGAATAACAGAATAGAGGATGTTGAGTGAAGAGAGATATTCAACATCATAGAAATGATAAAAGAGAATGATAGGTAAAATAAGGAAAAGAAAAGAAGTAAGCATTATTGTTGTTGTTAGTACAAAATATAAATCCACTCTGCTTCTACATTTTTTACTAGAAGAATGAGAAAAGAGAGGAGGAAGCTTAAAAAATGATTACAAAACAATAGCATTTCCTTTAGCAGCGAAAATTCCCAGAGACCAGCTAAAACGGAAATATATACGGATAAAATGCTCTTGAAAGTCTAAATAAACTTTACTTTCTTCACCGTGTCTTCTTCAGCTGTGCCCGAATTCAAAATTAAGGTTGGACGCAAATCCAGAATTCGATGTAGCTTTAATCAATGGAACATTATTTTGCCACAAATGTTTCTTCGTGGAATTGTCGCCAAGATCCAAGTTTCAAACTTTTATCTACTGGCAACTGCGGCAAATTTACAAAGGCTTATGGCTCATTTACATTGCGCTGTATCTTGGATTTCTCCAGAGCAGTCAGCCTCCAACGTTTATCCTAATCAAGATCATCTCAACTAGCCTATTCATCAGAATGTATTCAAGTATTTCTTCACAGCTCAACATTTTACAAGAAGAACAAGCATATCAGCAACAATAATACAACGAAATCCTTTTATTTCTCACAGGCAAACTTACCACTCGATCCTGTGTTTCAGCATAATATTTTAATCCTGA
Organism: Entomobrya proxima; assembly: GCA_029691765.1. NCBI lineage: Eukaryota > Metazoa > Arthropoda > Collembola > Entomobryomorpha > Entomobryidae > Entomobrya > Entomobrya proxima. Next base: position 23,112,766 of record CM056170.1, on the reverse strand, counting down.
TTTTGCTTTTTAAAGACCAGTTCAGTTAGCAAGAGTGCAAAGGAGAACTGGACTTTATGTGTGTATGCCTACATAGAATATTATTATACATGTGTGTGTGCGTGAGTTGTTACCATGGTTTAACCAAAGCCAACTATGGGTACAAAACTGCTTTAAAATAATATTTTCATTTTTATCCTGACTGACTTCAGAGTAAGAGAGACATAGTGATAACCACACATACAAAAGTGTTCTCAGTTTGAGTTCTCCTAGTCAAGCCATGTAACTTGGTTTGGATGATATATTCGTATTAAATATGATTAGTGGCACGATGATTACAATTATGCTGATACCGTGATGTAGTGTGGAGTATGTAGCAATCATCGCAGAATCATGACTACACGCAGATGATAAAATGCCCAAGAGATGATATTATACAGACACGAAGTATAACCATCATATATTATATTCATTTATTATTACGAGACGACGATGATTGCCACAAAAAACTGCTATACGGGTTTGCTATATAAAAGGGGAATAATCAAGGATACGAGTCCGCTGGCTGGAGCTGGAGCAATTTTTTCTGGCGAGAAGGAGGATAAAAATGAATAGTGATGCGGCTGCTGCAATAAGACGAGCACCAACGTGCAAAAGTGTGTGTGGTCAAGGAATAAATACATGACCATTTTTTGCAATAGATACTTAAATGCATACGAACAAGTACATATTTGAATTGAAGAAACAAAGTGGTCACTCAGATTGAAAAGTGAATCAAAGAAAAACGAGTTGAATAGGGAGCAGGGTAAAAAGGAGAACAAGCACGAGGATGCCCTTACATAAGCTTATGCAAATCCTGCCTGCTAATTTCAAGTACGCAGCAGCAGCTGAATCTTTGGTGAGTATTGAGCATTTTGAGCTTGAAAACCTGAGTAGCCAGTGGTCATATTTTTTGGATTTCAGACAGTCAGTTTTGTTTAGGGCAAGCAACAAGCAGGCAGTGAATGCGTGGTTGATTCTTTGTGAATGAAAGAAAAATGGAATAATACCAAGTGATAAGCAAAGTTTTTTTGAATCCCTATTTCTGAGTAATTGTAATTATCTTAGGAAATGGTCATCGTAAAGGCAAGGTAAACTATAAAAAGTAATTTATTTTAGAAGCTTTGGTGCAGCGGAAATGCATAGGATTGTTGAAAATTGTAGTAATAACAATGAGATCGAAATGAAATTCCTAGAAGGAATTTCTGCTCTTGGGAAAATCCCAATCTTAGCAAAACAATGCTTACAACAATGTGCCAAGTTATAATACTATTCAGCAATCAAATGTGAGGTTGAGATACGAAGCGTTACAAGGTAGAGCCTTCAACAATATATTGCATTCTAGGTATTTAGCACTGCTGCGAATATACAGGATTTTATTGTATTTAGTAATTTGACTTGATTGTTGCAACCAGCAACGGAATAAACGAGTTACGTGATTCTGTTTATTTACACACACGCATATTTGTTTACAACTCTACAAAAATATTTCATTTTTGCGAAAGATCTAGAGAATACAGAAAAATACTTAAGAATCATTTTATTAGCTATAGAACTTCTGGGTAATTTTGTATTAGCAAAAATGTCAATATAAAATGTGTTGTTATGGTTCTAGTACAATACAACAAAAGCATTATTGTAGCGGATTTATCTCTCGTCGAAATTATGGATTAGGTAATGCAGCAGAAAGATGTAGTCGTTTTGACGTAGAGGAAACGGCAGTTTAAAAGTTAATGGGCAATCAATACAGTATGATTAGTTTGTTGAGTGCGAAAAGCGAAGAAACACATTAAATAGAGCAATTGGCAATATAATCTCTGAACTAGAATGTTTATGCGATCTCGTCTTATTGTGATTGTTCTAAATTATTTTAGTGGCTACACGTGTAAAAATCCCACCAAATACAATCTTATCAAAGGAAATCTGTCCAATGTTTAATAGGTAATAGAGAAACAACTTCCCGAAGGTAAGATAAATTTGAAATATTCAGCAAACAATGGATTTACCCTCATCTTAAAAACAAATTTTAGGGTGGAAACTGCCTTTCGCTCTGCAATTGTCATTAAATCTATTTTTTCAAACAGATCGTTTACATTATATGTACCATTTTTAAAGTTTCTAAAAATTCGTTTGCCCTTTCTATAAACGGATGGTAGAAAATAAGCAACAAGAAATCTATTTATAACCCTCTGAAGCTTGTCTACATAACTTGAGCTAATTGCCCATACAATTAAAATATAATCAACTATTCCAATTACATATGATGACAAATACATTTTCATTACACTAGTTGTTAGAAATCTTTTAATTGAATACAATTTGGCAATTGCACAATTTAGTCGATTTTCTACATACTCGAAGTGGGAGTTGAAAGTCAAAAAACTGTCAATCCATATACCTAAGTACTTGAACTTGACAACTCTTTCTACCAACTGACCATTAATATATAGATTACCAACTGGTTCATTTTTAGATTGCCTTTGTCAAGTTCTTTGGCAACTTTCTTTCTGCATTTTGTGCAGTTTAAATCTAGAATTGCCAAAACAAAAGTCGATTTTTTATATTTCAGAATGACAAACATCTACCCTTAACTCCAGCAGCTCCACCCACCTTCCGTTTCTCCATCAGGAAAACAAACAGTCGTGTTTGCTAAAGTTGATGACAAGAGCAAACAAATAAATATTTATGCGTGCGTAGCAATAGCTATTCTCTATTCGTTGAAACGAAACATCAATTCGATAGTGCGAACTCTGCAAACTTCCCACAAGGAAAAAGTATCATTTAGCCTGCCAACTTGTTACACACTGAAACAACCACATCTCAATATACAGAGTAAAGCGGAAGGAAGTTTTTGGAAAAATTGTACTTCCATAACAGGATATTCGATTGGAATAATCGAAGAGCAGAAAATAAATTTTCGCCAAATTGATAAGATTCATAAAATATTCCACACCTTTTAGAATCCGGATTTGCCAAAAATAAAAAAGTCTAACGGCTAACGCGAATGTCACCTTTAGCTGTGTTTGTGAGTTTTTTGTGTTCATCGTTCATCCACAAAATAGCCCCACACAGCAAAGTCAAGTGAAAAGTGTTTCCATGAGTGCACGGTTCCACGTGTTGACAGGGAAAACATTTTGTTGCTGAAAGAAACCAACCATTCATTGAATCACGTTGCATTCAACCTGACGACAATGTCATGAGCAACTGTTCATTTTAAACTAATGACTAATTCAGGTTACTCAAAGCAAACAGAATGGTATGCCTTCAAAGTTGTTAGAAATGCTAATTAATTATGAAAATTGAAATAGTAAATTGGAGAAGTCGATGAAGAACAACGTTTAGCGCATGTAGGTTTGCATAATGGAGAAAGCAATTAAGACTTGATAAGGTTTTGAGTGAGAGTGTGTAAAAGGCCGAATAATACTAAAATCAAGAAGCCGATGATGACCATGTAACGAAAAAAGAGATGACCGACAGAGCACGACATCCGCGTGCAAGAAGAGATTTTACTGATGATGACAGAATCATATAAGAAACAAAAAGTCAAAAGTAGAGTGTTGTCATTTATTGTCTATTATAATATGAACAAAAAGGTGTCATTAACAGAGAAATAAGAGAACTAGTCATTAGGATTTGGGCTGTTCTCTACTGTGTCTGCCTGCACAGCTAATTTTAGAGTGCTGGGTGGATATAGTGTGTAAAGAGTTACAGTGACCATATACGCAGTATACCGAATGTCCATACGGATCTAATTTGTGGGAAGCGTGACACAATCCCGATTATCTTAATAAAGGTGCGTACGTGTCTCTAGTCTGAATTCCAAAAAATCAATCACTCAACCGGTACAACGTGAATATTTGGTGCGAATCAGTGAAGCATCAAAGAAAAGTTTGTCGTACAAAGCAAATATTTCTACTTTTACACAAGTTAGTGCAAACGATTTCCATTAAAAATGGCAACTCCAAGGAAATTTAGCGAGAAGATTGCGCTGCACACCCAGAAGCAGGCAGAGGAAACGGCGGCCTTTGAACAGATCTTGAGGGATGTGCAGTCGGTGACTTCTACTGGACAGCAACAACAACAGGTAAAAACTTTACATGCAGGAGGGTGATCATTATATTTTTATTTGCAATAAAGCAACGTTTTTTTTTTGCATTTCTCACATTGTTATAGGTTAATTTTTTGATTTAGTTTATGTTTGAAATACATAATATTATGTATTATTAGGTAGGGAATATAGATTACATTTTCGCTCCGTTAAGGTTTAATCATGCTTGCTCTATATTTTGCTTTTTTTATAATTGCATGATAATATGATTTATAATGCTTTATTAATACGCAATCTATATAATATTCAATATCTAAAATCTATATACAATTGATTATTTTTTTTGCAATATTTCAAACAAAGCTCGTTGTAAATATATATTCTATGAATTTTTCTTTCTATCTGTCTCTCTGGCACGATGACTGTGTGCGCGCGCAGCGTGAACAGCAATCCGCCGCTACAGCAACATCAAGACAACCGCAGCAGCAACTCCTTACTGCAATCACTAACGCTTCCTTTCGAGGAGGGAGCTTGCCTAATGTCAATCAAATGGCTCAACGTGGTGACAGGGTATGCTTTTCACTCTTTCAAAATTCAATATTGCTTCAACTCACTTTAAACAACTTATGTAGATGTAATACAAGTAGAATCTCTTTCACGGGTCTGACATATATTTTGGTTTGTGGTGTTTGAAATTTGCTCAAATGGTATGCATGGTGGGTAATTAATCATGTTCGGGGGTTGTACAGGGAAAATAATAGTTTAGGTTAAACGGGACAGTTGTCTTATCATCATTAATTTTCTGCTGCTCGTATTCTTACACATACGTTAATCTTTGAGCATGAGCAACAATACACTATGCACAAGAAAAACTTTTTCTGGGTACTACAAAATTGGCTGCTGCAACAGTAATTTTGTGCTTACAAGTACACAAATGGATATTCTTCCCAGGGTTTCAAGGGCTCATCAACCGAAAATTGGAGATACAGGATTGCTTAAAAACTAGACGCAAAAAAAGTTGTTCGAACTATTCTAAAGTAGCTGGTAGCCATGGGTGATTGAAGCGCAAGTCTCATTAAAATTTTAATGGAGGTAGTCTGGGAGACGGTGAAGGTTAACGTTAAAGTGTAATACACGAATACTTGTTACACATCAGTCTAGCTCAAACCACACTTGTTATAGCTGAAAAAAACGTAGGTATATTCTTTCTATTTATCTTCCTAAACTGAACTTATTTCCGTATACGTATAATTTAGATTCACACATAGAATTGTGTCAATTTTCTTTGTCTAGAAGCAACACATATTATGCCGTTTTTTGGACTTGGTTTTTGGTATTTCGGTACATCCAAAGTTGATTAAATTTTTTAAATGTATTTGTTGAAATACAGGCTTACTCAAGAAGACATCACTTTGACATTTTTGTCGTTTACCCTATTTTTAAATATATATTATTGTAAACTTGTATGATGAAAGTTTACTTGTGCAAAGATTTTACGTGGTTCTTACAAAACAATTTCCCTTGTAGTAAGGATGCTCATAAAACGTTTTTGCATTTTACAAGAAGGCACGCTATTATTCTACGCATTGAAATTTTTCTGTAAGACATGAAATGACCATTATTCGTAATTCATCTAGATATACCTCTTAATTTGTATCTAAATGTAAGTGGCCAGCCAAGTTGATGACAGGGTGATTAGCGTCCACCTAATTCTGGATTTTTCCAGTATTTACGCTTACTACAAACTGGCTGCTTCATTTGATTGTTTTCTTTGCACGGAAATGTTTAGAAAGGTAACAACTCTACTGTCAGTTTAAGTAAATTTGCAAAAACTTTGCTGGTGTAAAAGTTCAAAGTCAGCAAAGTTAAAAGTCACTGACAGAACAATGCAGAAATTATGCAAACGAAATGCACCCACAAGTTCGTCTCACGGCGCGGCAAATAACTCGTTATCATTATCATTCACGTCATAGCTTTACCTCATGCAAACTTGCAAACACAAAACAGGGAAGCGTCATAATATTATAATATATAATTTGTCGCTATTTGAGTTTCAACTGATTATGAATATTGCACAACAATGAAATTAAAGAGCATTATGACAAGGACATAATTATCGATAAGCATGTGCTCAATTTCATCCTTTTTGATATGTCTCATTTTACACAAGTTTGTATCATTCAGAGGCATTAATTTTGACGATTATAATTCCAACAAACTATACTTGCTAAATATTTGGAGGCAAATAAAAACTCATTATATAATAAGGATGTAAAATATTCGCGGCGGCAATGTTTTTAGTAGACTGTGCGGCATTTATAGCTTGTGATTTCTTGGACTTTTCCAAGACGCAATTGTATTCCAAGAAGCACAGAAAATGATTAAATAATGTGCGCTCACTATTTCTACTGTACCGCCGCTTTGAAAAGTCGCTTCGTCACGATTTATTTATTATAGCCGTAGCATTATCAATGTAATCTTTATCACAACTCATTTCTGGTCCTCAATCAACTTTTGTTTTTACATCATCATGCAATATATATTCCCCTCCCTCCACTCAATTAAAATCTGGTTCTTACATTCACATTAAACTCCTCTTATTCTTACGAATTCTCAGATTTTAGGCTTTGACCGCTCATAACACGGTAAATTCTGCACTAAACAGGTGCTATTTTACAAACTACATGCAGCAGCATATTATATTGAATCTCCAGCATTTCATGCCAGCGTTTTTTGTGTGTAATTCAAGGTCTACTAGTTACACCGTACAAAAAGTTCTATCAAGTATTTTATTTGTACATATACATTATGGTGGGAAAATGGACATTGTTATGACTTGATTGGCAAACACTTGTTTTGTTTGCTTGCCTATCCAGTTTTGCTGGACCATACATTGTATTTAGCTAGAGGCTACAGCTAGAATTTTACTGCTTTTTTACAGAGCAACGTGGTTAGTGGTTAGGTTCAAGTAATGTATTTAGACCGACAGCAGATGAACTCCTGTGGCTGTGAGCTTATCAACATATTACTGGTTTTTAAGCAAGCTTATCACCGTATATGAGCAGTAGCGTAATAAACCTGTTCTACACAATTCACTTATTAGAGAATAAAAATTACATAGCTGGACGGCTGGACACACAAGGAAAACTCATTTTATGGCTGTAAATATTTTGAAATCTAGAACATGATGCTTTTGTACACCTTGCAAAAAGCAAGTAGAGTACAGTTTCTCATAACTTTTAAAAGTGTTTTGCATCTCCCAACGTAGGAGATTTCCTTGTCAGTCATCATGTTTCAAAAACAAGTGAATAAAAATTGCAGCAGACATGGTTCTTCATTAGTAAAACTTTTACTGCTGCTGCTAAAAATACCTTCGGGATGATGGACACGGTTTCCTATGGCAATTACATGCTATAAATGTTATATAATCATCACAAAAACAACAATGCCATAATAATCTTTCTTGCCATCTTCTCAAGCGTTACTTTGTACTCTTCTTATCTTGTAAGCCCCCATTCTCCTAACATTCATTCCCTGACAGGTTTGGCTAAGACTTTTTAACTGAAGACTTTCGAGGCTGAAAGGTGTTTCAACTTTCAACATTTTTTCCCTTCCGACACGTGGAGCATCCGAAGCGTATCGGTGGGTACAAATGAACAAAAAAAACGATAAAAAATACATGGCATATACAGCTATAATGCTTGCTACTTAATACAAAGTATCAAAATGATATAAAATGATTCTATCCATCATCCATACAAACATAAAAATACCGTCCTTTCTATAATGCATAGAAACTAAACAGACTCCAGACAGTTTATCTTGCTAAAAGATCATCAAGTTTTTGTACAAAATTAACTGTTTTTACGTTTTCGTGCACGATTCTCGTGTACTTTTTACACTAAACCTTGCAAGTGTCCATTCAAACTTTATGAGTTTTCGCGGAAAAATGCATACTGTGACTCACCATGATATTATTGTGAATATCAAACCATTTTAATAAGGTTGCATACAAATTTTTTTCTCATGATTATTCATGCTTCCTCCCAAAATCTGACCATTTTTATGGTCTGGTCTGATTTTTTTAAAGCGTAGAAAAAATACACGTGTACATATTCCAATTTTGTTCATCTTTTTTCTCACTCGCAATATGAAAACTTCCCTCGTTTTTTAGCGTAATTTTTTTCGGGTAAATATTTTGCCACTTGAAAAAAGCGTTATTGGCGGTTACGTTTCTTGTGTTGAAACCAACTTGTTGTACCAATTTTTCGCTACATGCTTCGGGATAAAAATCCCTTTTATATATTTTCATGTGAGTTTAAACACACAACCCACAAAACAGACAAGCAAACAAACCGCACTTACCTCGTTCATCATCCATAAATGCCTAAGATTCACGATATTGCCATTGTACAATTTTTGCTACAATGCTGACAATAAAATGGGATGATATTGTAAATCATTTGAGCATACAATACATATTATACGTGTCCATAGAGATTTTTATTGGTTTTTAAAAGGACGAATAAAAGTTGAACCTAACAGAGTTTTCAAATCTTAAAAAAGTGTACTTATACTGTGTAGTAGGAGCATTATATTTGTCTACCTGGTCAATATAAGATTTTACCTGTGGCCAGTCTCGACTCTCGACGTATCTGTTAGAAAGAGTGTAATTCTTTTAAAGCGCGTGACGAACCAAACACAGAGTAGATGTAATGTACTTACAACTCATCATCAGTATATATCATCATCAATACAATTTATGAGAATGAGCAGCAGAAGTAGCGTATATAATGTTTAAGCGCCAGCGTGAAAACAGCGGCGGAGACGACCAGGTACAGTTCAAGGTTGGTTGTGCTGGTAGTAATTTTGGTAAAAATAAACGTATCGCTCACTCGAACTCACAAAGCATCATCGGCAAAAAGATAATATTATGCTATTATTATTATTACAGAATAGAGATACATGATGATAAAACAGAATACAATACTTGCATGCAAAAATATAATATACCTAATGTAAAAATTGTGAGATGGGTATATTAAATGTCATATAATGCAGACATTCCTTGTGAGCAAACTGGAATATTGGCAGTTCATTAATAATAAATTATTATGTTGTATGTTATTTGAAATAGGCTCTATGCACTAATGTAATGTAGTTTATGTTAAAAGCTTGAAGCAAATGTTGAATGTCTACGGAAATGGTAGCTATGTATGATGCTGATACCTATACAGAAAGTCTGTCGCCAGTTTAAACATGAAAATTATATGGCGCATTGAAAGCCTCATCACGGTCCCTTATTAGATGTGTACACCGAAAATAGTTACACATCCGTTTTACAGATTTAAAAGGAAATTGCAAAAAATCAGCAAAGCATACATTTCACTGAAACATCTATTCGTCTCGAAAGCTATCCAAGTTTCAAATTATTTAGAAGAAAAATCAATTTTTGTCTCTCTGAATAAGCCTATTGGCTTTAACTTATGTAACCATAGAGCTTACTTATGAGTACACGTGCGTTTATTGACTTTATATTGAGATTCGTGCGGTTTCCTATGTGGCGGCAGCATGAAAAAATGTTCAGGATGAATGGGGATGCATGTTAAACAACACGAGGGTTAAATTATGATAATCACTTTCAAGTCTAGATCAGATTACGGGTTTCACTGTCATCGCATAAATATAGCATGGAGTACAAAATGTTCTGAGCTCCGTGATCACTATGAGCAGTTTTCTCTGTATTATGGCCAGTGAGTTAAATGATATAAAAATGGCAAATTAAATAATGTTCCATCTTCCCCTTGACTATATTTTTCCGTGCCGCACTGCTATCAGTTATCATAAATTACCAACTAAGCGTTGAATGCAAGCGGGCTATCATCACACGAACTTATGTAGTGTGCAGCAGCTTACATGGTGGTTTATTAGTACACACGAATTTAATTAGTCACAATGACAAGTAGAGATCATCAAGCTGATGATGGACAGCGAATATGAATATAACGGCGGATTAAAAGTTTTTGCTCCAGCTCACAGTTCGTCTCTCTTGCAGTTTGCATGTGGTGTCATATTTTAGCCAAGGTCATATTCGTGTGTGGCACGCCATATGAAAAGGGACATGACATGATTATGGAACAAGCATAAAATGTATAATTAAACCTACATAAAAATTCCCCACAAAATATATAATTTTAATTTACAACTGGCTTGGTCAGAAATGTCAAATATCGAAAGGATCTTATATTTGCCAGTTGAGGCGGACACTAAAAAGAACTTATGTTACGTGGCACGTTGCATAATTGATTAAACAAAAAAATAAAACAACTTGAAACCGTTTTTATCAGCAAAAGTATTTTTATGTATACCTACAGGAAAAACAAAGCTATTATCATGTAGCAAAAAAAGTTGTTTTTGTTTTGCGAATTGCGAAAAACTGCATCAGAATCAAGTATGTTGTAGATTTTGATACGAGCGGGAATGACGTAAATGACTAGTCAATTTTCGAGTTTACACGTGTGCCTCCACTTTTTATTTTTATATGATTTAAAAAATGTTCATTCACTATATGTTTGATATGCACTATATAGTCTATTTAATATAGGTTCTCATTAGCCAGTTTACAACGAGCCATTAATGGTAGACAAACTTGAACCTCTTCCAGGTAGTAATTCCAGTAGCACTGACCGACCACACTGGACATTGAAATTGTTGCAAACGCACTTACGTACGTAGATGCTAGCACAAATGCTGGTATGATAAGATTGAAAGCGTCAGTAGCAGCGTCATCAGCGTCTCTTTTCTAGGGAAATGGTGAGCAAAACAAGCGGGATTTTAGGGGTAAAAGGCAGCTTCATCTACAACAGGTGAGAGGAGGAAGTTTGGACAATGGGCAGTTTGCTAAATGAATGAAAGGAGGAGAATGACGTAGATACTCAGATAATATTTTTTTCATGACCATTTGAGGATCACAAGAGGTGAATACCGTGAGGTGAAATGTAATGTCGGTCCCTCGCCATTCACTAACCCAATCTTTTGGTTTGCGTTGGCCCACTATTCATTCATAAAAATTTATCCTCCTCTATGGTAAAAAAAAATGCTACTACTAGTGCTATTTCAGTAAATATTATTACGACACACACACAGATTGCATATTCAAACACAAAGGAAAAACTGTGCAAATGGTTTTGTTTTCCAAGCAATTATTTGTGTTTTGATGACGCATGTGACGTCCGAGTTTGCTTGACCATTGACCAATATGCAAACATAGTAAAAGTGCAGCAGTGGACTCTCAATGAGCGTAAAAGTCCTATTAATTCCTTTTGGGAAACATTTTTGCATCATTATAACTGGGACTGTTGATGAGTTTTCTGCCACGTAATTTACTCTGTTCTGTCGTTGACCGTTTTATGGAAATTTATGCAAAGCAAACTGTCATCGTGCCATCACCGCTCCGCCGGGATGTCGTCACGAAGTATGATTGAATTTGCTGATGTCAAATGAATCTTAAGCATTTTGAAATATTTTCATAATATGTTAAGTTTGCAACTTCTGTAAAAGATTGCATTAAAAATGAGAATGTGAAGTGGTTTGAATTGACGCGACTGCCAAAAGTCAGGAGCAAAATGACGTCAGCACTAACGTGCTGTTCAATATTATTGATGTATGATGAGTGTGCTTCAATATATTTTTGGTAGAGTGGAGACACTGAATTTGTAAAAAGTCAAAAGAGCAGACTGGACAACACGGTACATAATAGCATGTATCATAATATTTTTCTCTCTTTCGGCACGATGAATAGTAATAGGACTAGAACAAAGTAAACTGATAGAGAGCACGAACGCAGAACGGTAAACTGGTTTTCCATCATCGCTGGCCAGGATAATGGCAAAAGTAAATCTTGCTAGTTTATTCATACGAAATTGCGATAAATGCGTGTATAGATGAAATGATGCAAAGAGAAATTGTTCTCTGAGAATTTGATGACGTCTGTAGAGCATGTAATGAATTTGGAAATCAAGAAAATAGGTAAACAAACCGGTATGGATTTATGGATACCGGATCCGGTTCAAACTTCGATTGAAAAAACATGATGGAATGAATCTTTAATGTTTCCAAAAAAATCAATACCATTCTTGTATTTCCTTGTTTTAGACGCAGCAAGGCCGCCAATTCACGCAACTGTCCACCTCTCCACGAGCTTCCCAAACCAAACTGGGTCCCATACGCAACAAGGCACGGGCGGAGCATGCGCCGTACGCGTCTCCCCCGAGCCTTTCCCAGCTAAACACGGCCTCTCAAGGGGGCACGTCCCCTATCCTATGTAATTCCCAGGGTGGCTACGGCACCAACTACCTTCTTCCTCCCGTGGACTCTGGTGCCTGGCGCAGGGCGAACAGCGACTCGGCCATTAACTCGATAAACTCGTTGATGATTCCTAGCGTGGTTCCCGACTGCTCCAGTGAGGAGTCCTCCAATAATTCCAACGATCCCCGGGACGGCTTTCTCCTGAACACCTCCGGAGCCGGTTCTTCGAGCTCGACCAATATTGCCGGACTACATCAGCAACCCTTCCACCACCACCTCCAGAACCATCCCCTGACCAACAATAAACAAGATGGGGGTGGGGGAGGAAGTCCAGGTGGTGGTGGTCCCATACCCACTACAGTGGGCGATGGGCCTAATCTCCTCGAGGTGATACCCAACTCAGTGTCAACCGGCTCGTTGCCTGATCTTACCAACTTCCAGTCCAATTTCCAGTTCCAAACGCCCATACAGCAGCAGCCCGTTGAGTTAGATGATCCTCATAATAATACCTCACCATACTCAACGGTAAGGAAAAGCATGAATATAAAGATGATCATATTTTATAGCCAAGTGTCCAACTGAATTTCTAATTGATTGCATTTCTCCAGAGTCCGCTGTCCATAACGTACTCACATTCTCCCACAAGCTGTTCTCCTCATTCCCAACAGCCGCAGCAGCCCACTGTGAAGGGGTCGATGCCTCAGGTAGTGCCCCAACAATCCCCTCAGCAACAACAACAGCAGCAGCAGCAACATCAGCAACAACAGCAAAATGTCCAGCAACCGCCAAGAAGTCCGATTCCCTCTCACCAACATCCTCAGTTACAACAGCAACAACTTTCACAACAAAGTCAGCAACAGCAGCACAGTCCTCAACAACAACAGCCACTGTCGTCACCGCAGCAGCAACAACCGACATCGCCTAATCAACTACTGGACAATCCTCTCAGTGTCAACACATCATTCCAACAAAACTTCACCACGAATGAAAATGTAAACTTTTTGGAAAAATAGGGATTTTCCGGGATTATTAAAAAGAATTGCATGCTTTTTCGTTTATTTTTTCTGTTCTGATGACGTTTCTCTATTTTTGCATGATGATTTTTACCTAAAATATGTAGATGTTGACCGCGTACCGGGATCTTCCGCGACCTAGTCCCCAGAACTCGCCTTCTCCAGTAATTTTTTTACTACTTTTTTATTTTGATTTTTATTTGATTTCTCTGTAAACGTGTTTGTGTGAAATTTTATTTGTCTTTGAATGGCGTGATGTGAGTGAAATGTGCGAGTGAACGTGGGAGATTTTGGAGCACTGTATAAATGTTGTCTGGCTAAAATGAGTTTTTTAAAAATGTTTTAAATCATTCTAGTTCCGAAGTCCCAGTCCGCACGACGGCCTGTCCGCCCCTCCGAGCCCGTCGAATCCCCCGCAATCGGCAGATTCGTTTTTCCTAAGCCAACAGGCAAATGCCTTGCAGCAGCACTTTGAACAAATTTCCATGGTAATGAAACAAACTTATTTTATGCTCCATTTAAAGAAACTTTCTTTCCTCTATGTCAATTTTATTTTGCTTAACTTATGAGTTATATGCTTACTAAATGCTTTTGTTTTCATTAGGTGGATGGAACTCCAAGGAGAAATAGTGTTAATAATGGCCAACATAGCCATTGGCAGGTTATTATGATTTTCATTCTTTTCATTTATTCTTAATTATCATTTCGGCATTTTCATAACAACACATATATGCAATCACGGCGCAGAACAACTTGCGAGCGTATTTTACGATTTTTTTAGTTTTGCAAAAAATTTGATTTCAATTTAATTTAAAGTTAAATTTTAAAACGTATAATATTTTGCAGTTATAATAATAATACAATTCAAGAAAATATTTTAAATCTAGAATAAAGACTTCACAAGGATACACAGTGACAAGCCCCTTTATAAGAAGCGGCAAATGGGACTTCACAATGTTAAAGTTTCCAATTTTTTAAAGCATTTAAAAACAAAATTAGCGAAAACTTTTAATGCACGTTAAAAGTACATGGAAAGTACTACATACTGAAAAAAATTCGGATTTTTTGCGCAATTTTTTTCGAAATCTCCTATACCGCCCCACGTTAATTTTCGGGTTTTAAATATTTTTTGTAGCTCTCTGGAAGCAAAAGCGGGTGCTAGAGTTTGTCCTAAACTGTTCTACTTGATGGGTAGTTTATGTTTAATTTGATCTCAAGTCTCTAGCTTGTAAACATTTTGAGATAATTAGCTTTTAAAATCTTTAGCTAATTGACTGAGCAGACATGCGCAATAACATGCAGCTTCAAATTTCAGAATTCAAAAAATGTTCTTAAAATTTATGAAACTCCTGGCATATATGCTTTGGAGGATTCTGATTTCAAATCATGTATTTATTTAATTCTAGCATGTGACCTGGCCACCGGGTCAGGGGTCAAAGGTCAAAGGTCACATGGAAAATTAAAATGTTTATCAGTTTTGAAATCAGAATCCTCCAAAGCATATATGCCAGGAGTTTCATAAATTTTAAGAACATTTTTTGAATTCTGAAATTTGAAGCTGCATGTTATTGCGCATGTCTGCTCAGTCAATTAGCTAAAGATTTTAAAAGCTAATTATCTCAAAATGCTTACAAGCTAGAGACTTGAGATCAAATTAAACATAAACTACCCATCAAGTAGAACAGTTTAGGACAAACTCTAGCACCCGCTTTTGCTTCCAGAGAGCTACAAAAAATATTTAAAACCCGAAAATTAACGTGGGGCGGTATAGGAGATTTCGAAAAAAATTGCGCAAAAAATCCGAATTTTTTTCAGTATGTAGTACTTTCCATGTACTTTAAACGTGCACTAAAAGTTTTCGCTAATTTTGTTTTTAAATGCTTTAAAAAATTGGAAACTTTAACATTGTGAAGTCCCATTTGCCGCTTCTTATAAAGGGGCTTGTCACTGTGGGATAGAGTAAATTAATAATTCGATTGCAACATTGCAAGGATGATGATGATGATAAAAGACTGTAATGCATATCCTAAAGTGTATTTTGTATATTCGTTGCAAATTTACAGCAAGGCGGTGGCATGGCCAATCAGTCTATCTATTTCTACAACAGTAGTGGGGGTCAACAGCAAGTAGGTGCCACGGCAGGTGTGACTACCCAACAGAGTCCTAGCCATCATCAACCACCCACGCCACAAACTCCCTCCAGCATCCCGGACATCATTTTCACGGGTAACTTGACGAAGTCATGCTAATAATTCCCTTTTCCCTGCCCTGTCCTTTCCAGAGCAGTTGGCTTACTCCTAAATGTACAGAGTTTTTGGGTACAGATTGCACAGATCCGTTAGAAGACTTTCTCACGAGTGAGGCGGCCGCTCAGGCGTTTCGCGAGGGACTCGGGCCCATTGACACGGGCGACTTTCAAATGCTCGCAGATCCAAACATGGTACTCCCAGATCCCCAGGCGGAAGACACCTTTAGGCTAGACAGACTTTGAAAGAATCGTCAACAGAAGATCATCATTCAACTCTATTTCCTTTTTTTCTACTTTTTTGTCGCTGAGCGCCAAATAAAAAATGCTGCCAACAACGCTGCGCTGCTGCTGCCGCTACATTATTCTTCAAAAATATTCGGAACTTTATTAAACAAAAAAAATAAATTCGTACTCCACACGTTTAAATGCAAGTTTATAAATTATTAGATGGTCAAAGAAATTATAGTTGGGTTCTTCAGACTCATCATCATTCAGCACAAACAATCTGGTATTTTTTACCCGTTTTTCTTACTGTCCATCATCGTTGATAGTATCAACTATGTAGGAACTTATATTTGGACTAAAATGTACACGACAAGCAGAAAATGTGAACTTTTCAAAAGTTAATTATTTTTTTCAAAATTGCACTACAATAAAAAGCTAACTTTAACTACTACAAAATAATTCACTATAAACTACTCTGAGTTTTTGCCCACGTTTATGCAAATAACGCATAAATGCTACTTTTACAAAAATGATATGATCTGCTTACAAATCGTTATCATAAGTTCAGTGTGTATTTTTTCTTAAGTGAGAGATGCAAGACAAACCACTGAAAACAGTTATGATAATTTATTACTTATAGCAAAATAGTACTTAAATACTGTTTTGTACCTTCTTTTCATAAAAGAAATTAAAACTGTCTCTTCTGGTCTAGTGTGGTGGACAAGAAAAGTAAAGTGATTACAATGGTACGATTAATTATTACACTTAAACCATGGTTTTTATTACAAACTACAATTCTTATCCAGCAACAAAGCAAAAAAGAGCGGCATAAAAATATAATTACTATTTAAACATTAAACTAATTAAAGTAAATAATTGTTCTTCTCTTGTATACAACATTATAATACTGTAAAAATAATTAATCATATATAATAATTATTCTATATACAATTGTTGTTTGTTATACAATTTTCTCTAAAAGATATATATATATATATATTCAATATTGTAGACATAGAAAGATATTTACTATTTACAGATTGTAATATTTGATATTATTATGGTAAAGGAGGAAAAACTTTATTGCACATTTAAAATGTACATTATTATTGCTGAATATTATTGTTGTACACTGTAAACTTATTAATTCGCTGAGTAGAGGAATATGTTTAGCGGATTATGAAAGCAAAGAGCAATCAATCTGTTTTCCTTTTTCATATAATGTTGTTGTTTTGTTGCGTAGTCGGTAATTTGGTGTAAACTTGTCTCTATCCCGACAACTAATAGGATTTCTATGCGTAATAATATAGTAAATTAATTAGCATATTAATAATCGTCAGTCATCACAATCGAAAATGATTTTTGATAAACATTGCTCGTTAGCTTAAAAATAAAGTAGTTTACTACTAGCATCCTGTTGTTGTTTATGTGCTTGTGATGGTGGTGATCAAATAAAGGATTGAAATTATTTAGTAGTTATATATGGTTCATCTAAACAGGTTATATTACTTGTTGTATCATTACAATAGCAGCAGAAACGTTAACCATTTACGTGCGGGGTGTATTTTTAGCAGATTTTGCTATCATAAACAAGTAGTGGTACTAAAATAGTAAAATCATAGGATACAGAAAATGGTTTATATATTTGAGATGGAAATTTAATTGACTAATCAGTACAATTATTAAAATTATCAATTTATGAACAGCAAAATATGAAGTCACACTATGAGTGGGTTACACAGGAATATTTTCCCCGTTTCAAATCCCCATATTATCAAAACAAGTTTGTTTAAAAGCTGATTTTCAAATTCACCGAAAATTTTTCACTGACAATTTTGTGAGGCAATTTTAAGCAGAAACCAAAAATAATAGGAAAAGCATAATACTGTACTCTTTTGCCACTTTTCTCTTTACTAAAATGTCTTTTACTGGAAAATGATCAAAATTTACTTCTGTATGTGCTTGTAAAAAGTCTTGTTCTTCACAGGTTACGCTAATTATTATTAAAATTTATTGAATACTTATGATAACTTTAAGTACAGAATTATATATATCTATGAATAAATAGTCAAATCTGTCTATGTAATTAATTATGTAAATATAGTTTATAAAAGTTAAAATAAAAATCAACGTCAACGTAACCAGTACGCGGACATACTGCTTTATCATGCACACTTATGTTTGTGTACATGAATGTTTAAAAACATGACACAAATTTAATTTGACTATTGATTTGATTATAATTTTACTACCTCAGTCATATTTATCTATCTATTAACTTCCGTATGTTGATGTCAAGTCATGCAACTTAAAAATTTTCTAACATTGTAACACATCCACGATTAATTGTTCTGGAGACACGTTAATTCCTGTTCCCCATGTTATTTCAATCTGTTACTTTGTCTCAATAGATACGCTAACTTAAAAAAATAACTAAATGCAAACGAGCTGAAGGTTGGAGGTAGATTATAATGCATTTATTATTTTGTATGAATAGATGGAAATAAGATTCTCATTTTTATTAAGTATCCCTAAAGATACTTGATAAGATTGTGTTCCGGCCGTATGGCCGTATGCATTTTACTCAGCAACGGCTGCACCGATTACAACCAAACTTAGTATACATATACTATAGCATTGCGGGCACAACCCTATTGAATTTCAGGTCAATAGGTCAACTGTAGGTCAGAGGTCACAACAATTTCACAACCTATCATAATAGAACCTATAGCATGCGACACATGATTTTAGGTCAGTTTTTGACCAGCATAATAAATTAACAACCAGTTTGTTAAAATTCGTGCTTTAAGGCCCTGATTCAGGACCTTAACTGCCAGATACAGCAGTTTTACAGCGTACATGCTGTGCTACACGTAATTTTACAGAAAAACTTGGTGTACAGACACAATAGCACCTCAGCCACAACCCTGTTGAACTTCAGGTCAATAGGTCAACTCTAGGTCAGAGGTCACAGCGATTTCACAAATTTTTATAATAAAACCTATAGCTATAGCATGCGACACATGATTTTAGGTCAGTTTTTGACAAGCATAATAGATTAACAATCAGTTTGTTAAAATTCGTGCTTTAAGGCCCTGATTCAGGACCTTAACTGCCAGATGCAGCAGTTTTACAGCCTGTATGATGTGCGACACATGAGTTTAGGTCAGCTTTTGGCCAGGATTACAATTTTACAGTCGGTTTGTAAAAATTTGTGCTTTAAGGCCTTGATTACATCATTTTAGGGATACTTAACTACTCTCTCTTAGAGCTTTATTTTACTATGCATGATACGAAAAACAACATCAACATTTTTAACGGCAAAACTGTACCACAATGAATTAAAAGAACGAGAATTAAGCTAAAATAACGCGAAATCAATCAATTTCTTTCTTTCAAGGATATACATATATGACAATTCCTGCAAGTGGTTACCTATGTTTGATCAAGACTTCACGTCCAACATAATAAAACTTGATTTTTAAATATTATTTGTCCCGCTTCGCATTTGAAAAGAATCATTGTTTAAAAGCACTTTGAGTTTTCTAATGTTGAGAGCGATCTACGATAGCATGAGCACAACGATTTATTAGAACCATTGGAATTTTCATATGAAAAAATGAGATAGTTGTAGTTTTATTGCGATACTCATAATACATTAGTTAGTAGACAAATGCATACTCTTTCTAGTGGCACCAAAATCATGAATTTTAAGTCTACCGTTTTTGGAAAAAGAAAAACGGATTCAAAAATGCATTAAAATACAATGGTACTTTTTTCATGAATGCTAGACACAAATTGTGTCACACAATATTGCAACGCTCCTTGTAATTCTGGTATTGTTAGAAAGAGCGTTTTTTCTTAACTGGGCGTTCTATTTTGAAACAAAAATCCCAACTATTAATTGCTTTTTTCAAAAAGTTTTTATTGGGTTAAATGAAGCAATGTTGAATCGTTAAATGTATTTTTGATCTAATGATCTTAGCCGTCGAGTAGAAAACCCTACCATGATCAATGTATTTCAAATTTTTCAAAGGCGTACTAGTCGGTCACTATTTTAAAATCGTAATAAGCCTAAGATGGCTGAGATCCAAGATTCATTAATAATTTAACCAAAGACAATTTTAGTTCATTATACAAATTAAATGCATATCATTCATCGTAATAGTAAAAGTTTTATATAAATTTTACAAGCAAAATAGAAGTTTTTATTTATAATGGTATTAATGTTTAACTATTATGATTTAATGATCCTAATAAATTCTTATCAACATTTTCCCAATGGCAATCGGCAACCATCAATCAGTTGCTTACGGGTGAAAGCAGAGTTTGTTATAGTTTGCATGATTTTTCTTTAAAACGCATAGTTTTAGCTGTAAATGTCAAACAATGTTTTGTCTTTGTCTATTTTCTTGCCACTACTTGTCTTACTACTGTCTACCTCGTTCTCCTCGTCTCTATCAAACGAATTTCTACCTCTTTCCTATCTCCGTATTACGTGCCTGTGTACACCCGACATAATTTTCATGCCAGTTTGTCTGCCTTGCTTTCTTCGAGAGCATCAAGCATGCCTTTTCCCTTTACAGAGTCAATAGTCAAATAGGATCATCTATCTCATCTTGGCCTTGCGGTTCATGCCAAATCTCCTGGAATTCTCAACTTGTTTCTCTGCATTTGAATTTTTTTCCCTGAGAGCTCTCATCAGAGTCGAGTCGACGAGAGGAACAGGTATACCATCGTCAGCCTTGCATACTACATACTAAATACTAGTACTACTGCTAGAACCAGCACCACCACTACCACCATCCATCCGTCCACATCTTCAAAAACTTTGATGTATGGTCAGCACACCAAAATACTCTCCTTCACAGTACAAAATAATAAGCAGAGAGCAGAAGACCAATAGTCCATCTGTCTAAATTAAAGCCGTGTATACTTAACTATAACCAGCACATCTTAATTAAGGTTTGCATGCACAAACATTAAAAAGAAACAAACCCTTTCTAAAAACAATTTGCAAACACGCTTGGCATTTTCTTTCCCTGGCCATTGTCCATTTGCTGTACTTATACTAAGCCCTACTTTTCACTGGGAAAACTTTTTTTTTTTCAGTTTTGCTGCTGCTGCTGCCAGAAAATAGATTGACCATTTGATAATCTCTGATCAAGATGAGTTCGTCGTCAGTGAGCCTCGGCCGGAACCTAGTGTCCCTGAAATGGGAAGACTTTAATATGTTCGTTGTGTCCGAGCTGGCAGCCCTCTACCAAAAGGATGATCTCACGGACGTGACCCTCTTTTGCGAGGGCAGGTCCTTCCGGGCGCACAAGGTGCTCTTGAGTCTATGGAGCACTTACTTTCGGGATGTGTTCAGAGTAAGTCTCTTGGAATTACCAGAGTACATCTTTTCCGGAAACTCTGCTCATGCTTCCGATTTATTTCAGAGTACCTCTCATTCTCACCCGGTGGTCATTTTGCGGGAGACCAACTCCTCGGATCTGGAATTGATTCTCCGCTTCATTTACCAAGGTCACCTGCTAATTCCCATTGAGGAAACTGACCGCTTTCTCAAAGCTGCCGAACATTTCCAAGTGGCCGGCCTGAAAAACATGCGGACACACGTGCCCAACTTTAGCTATTCCTCCACCCCATCCTCCTCTAGTAATCCAAGTAGCAGTAGCAATCCGCCCACCTCAGGGGGCTCCTCCTCCTCCGTTCCTCTCCAATTTGTGGATGAGCCCCATCCTTCTCAACCACCCCATGCCAGTATTTACGAGAGTTCTGGTTTGGCCAGCCCGCCGATAAGCGCACAGCCTTCCGGCAACATCAGAACGTCCAGTGGTGGGGCAGTGACGGTAAACAACATGCCTCCTCCACAGCAACCCCCACCACCTCCAGCATCCTCTCAGGGAGAACCACCGCAGCACCACTTTGTGGACAATGCCAGTAATCAGCAGCAAGTGATTCGACAGGGTACTTCCTCACGGGTGCTACAAAAACCAACGCCCTCCACCTATCCCAGTAGTAGTCAGCAGGTGGTTGTAGCTGCTTATCCTCCGGGTGGACAAGGATCTTCTCCTGCCTCCGCAGGTCAAGTCCAGGTGGTGACTAGAGTAGCACCCGAAAGTGTGATATATCACCAGCAGCCACCTCAAAATTCAGCGCATCATTCTCAGCAGCAGCAGCAAGTGGTAATTTTTCCACCGCCGGGTAATGCAGGAAGCGGCACGCAGTACATTACCACCAGAGGCGGAGAGGGAGGTGGCCGACAAGAAATGATGGTGGTACAGAATATTGACGGAGAATCTGTTGGAATTTCTGCTGTTCATGTAAGAAATACAAGAAGCTTATCTTTTGAGAATAATAAACCCAAATCTAATAATCTGATGAAATAATGATATTTTTAGATTGAGCAGTCAGCATCTGCATCACATTCTGCCCCAACAGCTTATACTGTCTACGCGCACTCCTCCAATAGCCCTGTTCCTACCACCCATCATTCTGAGCCCAACACGGAGGAAGCCATTCTTGGGCTGCCCTATAATGCCTCCTCCCCAAGTCATCACCCCCATCATTCACACTCTATTCACCGTGACTCGCCCTTGGAGGTGTCCCATCACCATCCGCATGCACACTCCCACCACACTTCCGCCATGGAACTTGATGCACCCACCTCCCAATCTGTAGTGGTATCCCACTCGTATACCCCATCCTCTTCTACCAGTTGCTCCTCTACTTCATTCGAGCCTCTCATTCAGAATGGAAATGCGTCTACATCCAGTTCATCTTCTGCAGAACCGTCCCCTACTTCAAAGGTAAAACCAATTCCAATTTCCACATCCGAGCCTCCTCCCGTTTACGCTGTAAAACGAATTCCACCGCCATTACCACCCTCTCCGCCTCCCCCGCGCAATTTCAAGAACCCAACCACAATCAAACGAAACACGTCCCCTAAGAAATCCTCGTACACTCCATCTCCTCACAATCCGCACCCCTCCGCAATTTCCTCCCCTTCGACCACCATATCTACTCGAAGCAGGTCTACTTCCGAAGCAGGCACCCTCTCCAAGCATTCTCCTCGCTCCTCCAAAGATTCCTTGTCCTACCAAACCCCATCTTCGTCATCCACCTCAGCTGCGCCACCGAACACTGCCTCCACGAGTGCATCCTCCTCCCGGAAAGTAGTGCTGGTCCCTTGCCCAAAGTGCGGGAAAAAGGTGAAGCAAACTAGTCTGAAGGTGCACATGAAGCGGACCCACTTGGAGGAGGGGACCGTGCTCGTTTGCCCCATCTGCTCGAAACGGATCAGCTCCAAGGGAGTTTACTACAAGCACATGTACATTCATCGGAAGAGATCTGAACAAGCGGACACCAACAGCAGATCCTCGACGGGATCCGCCAGCTCCTCAGCATCTAATACTGCCGCGTCATCTACTCTAATCAAAAACGAAACTCAGGGAACATAAAAGATAAGTAATTACAATAATAATTACAAAAGCATAACTTAAAAAATACTAAGTTTACTCTAAACATAAAAATAATCATGAACACCACAACCAATCTACCTATTTTGTCTCTTGATACGATATTTAAGTATTAAATATTTTAAGTAAATGGCTACGTTTTGTGAAATGTAATTTCATTTTGACTCCACAAAAATAAATGATTATCAATCATTAGCTTGTATTTTAATAAAAGTCATCATTGAAATCGCCGATGGGTTTGTATGTTCATCCTCCGTTTTAATCGTTACTATTATTTTTGTTGTTACTCTAATAATTGTCATTATATTACCGACTAATTTGGTGAATTAACCAGCAAGTTGGTTGACCTTTTTGTGTATGAAAATTAGCAAAAATAGTACTAAGGCTTTAAAAATACCACTACAATTCTTTTTTGTTCGAAAACAACACTACAAACTAGGATATACTATTAGTCATCGTAATTGTAATTTACTTCATCATAGATAGATTTGCAAATCTAGCAATATATTTCTGGAACACAGCGCACTATTGACAAAAAAAGTTATCTAAATATTATATTATAATTAATATTATGTAGCATTAGCATGTAGTATAAAATATCGTTGGAAAAAAGCAAGCACACCAAATAAGCAAATTTTAAAGTACGAAAAAAGTCTAAGATAATCTTGCAAACAAATTAGTTAAGTGTAAATACCCTGCTAAACTAAATAGATAAAGTTTAAAATGAGATCTTACCTGTTATTTTAATCATGTTGCTTCTCTGAAAAAAATCACATTGAGCAAAATTGTACATGAAGTTGATAAAACACTGGGAAAATAATATTCGACGGACGAACAATTATTATGAAAACTCGCTATGAAAAATATTATGGAAAATAAATAAAATTTCAATGAAAAACTTGAAAACTCTGAGGATTTTAGTTTGTAACAGTTTTTATTTTGTAAACGGCCTTCGTTCATTTTCGTATAAAATTACATGCAAATCATAAAGATAAAATAATATTTCACAACAATATTGCAACTTACAACAATCACAGACGTATACACACCCACCTTATTGCTTCCATAATTAGAAAAAGCTCTTTTAAACACCCACACATAAACATTAACTAAGAATTGTTACATAATTACTCTATTGGTATGCTATTTGTAACATTATGCATATTTCAACAATGGTGCATTGTTTAAAATAAATTAATACTTTTTATATTGCGTAATAGAGATACCATTTCTGGCCTACTTAATAGCCAATGTTTTGTCTAATCCAATCATGGTAATTGGAAACCCTCACGTAAACTCCGGGTACATCCGGCTGTCCGCAACCCACGCCCCAAGAAATGATTCCGGCCAGTTGCCAAACACCTCCAATCTCGCAAGCCAAGGGACCACCACCATCTCCCTTGCAGGCGTCACGACTAGGCTCACCTCCGGCACACATGAAGCCCGGATGAAGCACAAAATTAGAACCAAGGCGCGTTCTCTTCAGCTTTTGCTCGCAGTCGTAGTGGTTGAGTACAGGGAGATCTACTTCCTTGAGACGATGCTGGAATTTGCCTTCGTGACCCCAAGCGTCCTTGCCTACAACAATGAAAATGTTAATGCAATCAAATAAATAAATGGAGACATGTAAGTTTCAATAGGTTAAGAAAATTTTGTGTCTCAGCTTACCCCAACCGGTGACAATGCAACGCTTTCCACTAAACTCGTAGTACTTGTCCGGAAGGCAAATTGGGGAAATGTGAGGATATCTTCCAGTGTCAACATAGCCGTCCAACTTTACAAGCGCAATGTCGTTAAACAAATTCCCGCTGTTAAAGTCGGGATGAATAGCAATCGCCGCAACATCCAGATCCTGATGAGGGTAAAACTCGGTCTCGCCACCCACGTCCCAATCACCCAATCTCACACGAAGCGTCTGTGGCCTGTGGCTCTGAATGCAGTGGGCGGCCGTTAAAACGTGACGTCCATCAATAAGGGAGCCTCCGCAGACGAAAACGTTGTCGCCTCCCTCCTTCCTCAAGATGGCTACTTGCCATGGGTACTCGCCGAATTCGGTGTCTCCGTTACCAATGCCATAGTTGGACTGGACACCATTGAGCACACGACCGTTAATTCCATAAGCGTTGCGCTTGCCACAAACGTCTCTTCCTCCAGATGGGGGTGGATAGTAGTTTCCGCTGTTGCCACCTCCATTTCCAGGATAATATGGTGGAGGATAGCTGCTTGGGCCACCTGGATAGCTTCCAGGCTGCTTGTTGACTGGTCGTTGAGGGTTCCTGCAGCAAACGTAACGATCATAGCACTGGTTATGGCCATTCACCACTCTGGGTGCTTCCCTCCTCGTTCTGTTGCCTCCAGTGGAAGGACCCTCGGTAACGGCTTCTTCACTCTCATCAGGGAGTGCCCTCGCGTTCAATGGACTAGATGGCGCAGCTTCCACAACGGTCGCATTACTCTCGATATTGCTATCCAGCTTGTTCCTGGGATCAATGCCTTGGCCCACTTGTCCGTAGCTTGGGCGTCCGTTTCCTGTGATGAAGCCGTTATTGCTCCCGTAATCCCCACCAGGTCTGTTGTAGTTGTTGTTGTTGTTGCTGCCATAGTTTCCTCCGTAATTCCCACCATAGTTTCCCCCGTGACTGGGAGGGGGGTAGCTACTAGGCCCTCCATTATTCCCTCCACCCACGATATCGTAACTATTGCACTGATTCACTGGTACACAAGTACATCCAGAGTTTTGAATAAATCCTCCTTGAGTCTCGGATGGATAGTAGGTGGTGTGGTCGTAGTTCTTCTGTGCTGGACTGAATGGAATACTTCCGCTGCCGCTGGGTCTGGAACCGAGGGGAATAGCTGCAATGGGTTGTCCAATAGGCTTGAGTGCTACTGGTTGCACTAGGGTCACGTCCCTGATGTTGTTATAACTTCCGCTACCCCAGTTTCCACCATTTCGTTGCTCGCCACACTTTGCTAAACCAAGGGAACATAATTTGGTGCTTATGTAATTTCTCGCCTGTGCAAAAGACGAATCTTCAGAGTTGGAGCGTCCCTGAACTTCGCTCCCAGCGGCTAATTTTTTAAGCTCCGGATCTGTAGCAAGTTTGTCGAGATCGGCATCTCCAATGGAAATGGCAACTTTTCTGCCGGTGCGAGCAGCAGAAAGTATTTCATCAATGGCACGTGAAGCGTCGTTGGAGGAATCTGTGTCGGTGTCGGGAATAGAGTCGGCTCTAGCGGGAACCGGACTCTCTGGGAATTTAAGGGCGAAGGTGAGTGTCGGCACTAGGGCCAACAATAATGTAAGATTTTTCATAATGGCTTTACGTTTTCTTCCTATGCAAGTTACTCACTGAATTCGAGAGGCAGACTGAGTTGATATTTTGCCAGCGACTGGGCTATATATACAAAAATGGTTGTAAAGCGCTTTGAGTAGCTATTCACCTTTCAACTTGATCTTGGGAATTTTTACGAAGCACCAGAAGACAAAGTGGAGGAGCTCTTAAGAAGCTCATTTGTTGTTGTTTTGGTGCAGTAGAAGCAGCTTCCTTTCTGGATATTTTGAAGGTTGCATGAAAATCCCAAGAGGAGAAGAAGGATCAAATAGATAAATAGAATGAACAGTGCAGAGCTTTTGACTCACAAGAATAACTAGAAAAAATTATATTCTGCTTACATCTACCAAGAAAAATGGAGATTAAAAACGTTAACGAGATGCTACGCTGGTGATTGTTGCAGCAACAATGAATGGATGCCGAGTGCAGGCAAGTATATAGCGGTGCTGGGAATCCCAGCACGTAAAAATTATCGTTGGGACGCTATTGCAGTCAAGACTTGAGTGACGATATAGAAGGGCCCTTTACCCTAGGTCTTGGTTATCTTCTAAATAAAAATGCAAATGGCAGTAGTAGGTAACTAAACAATTTGTAAGAATTGCTAAAAGCTTGAATGATTTGCTATGCGAAATTGATATCAGAGATATCAGAACAATCAAGATTTCAGACAAGCATAAAGTTTGTAGCAAGCACTTGCAA
The DNA here is from genome assembly GCA_029691765.1 of Entomobrya proxima. Lineage (NCBI taxonomy): Eukaryota > Metazoa > Arthropoda > Collembola > Entomobryomorpha > Entomobryidae > Entomobrya > Entomobrya proxima. The sequence continues at coordinate 23,085,395 of CM056170.1, read as the reverse complement.
CATAGCTGGTTACTCTGTGAATGGCACACAAGCCCAAGTCAACAATGGAAGCTCAGTCTCCTGAAGAGTTCTTGCAGCAAAGGGGAATGTTGGGAGATAATAATAAGCCACTAATGCATGCAGCCTTCGCTGAGATTTGGTTTTTCTGTATTTTCCATGGACATTATTTTTGGGAGATGCCTTGACTTGAGCTTGACTGCTGCTGTGTTTTTATTGAGTTTTTGGTAATTCCTGGTAGAGCATCAGGGACAGGGACACCATGACCAGTTTCGCCTTCCATTTCGGCTCTGTCCATTTTTCAAACATTGTGTACTCGGATACAGGTAATTTTTAGTGTAATAGTAATAATTGAAAATCTCAGGGTATCTATCAAATTACAGCAGCAGTAGGACAATAGTGAACGCGTGATTCCCAAAAAGACAATAAAAAAGTGACATGATATTATGATGAGAGGAGGAGAAAATAAAAAGTTTGGTTAGAACTACGTGACAATTTATTTACTACGCCAAAACATGATAGTGCAGCAAGTGCGAGTGACCCATATCCTGTGCAGAGATTTATGAAGCTCGTGAAAATGTAATATAGCGCACTAGGCTGATGTTGTGGGCATTCCTAAAAAAGTCATTAAAAACGACTCATACATAGGCAGCAAATATAATCAGCATGAAAACATATACCTGAAATTAAATATATTTAGCTTTTGGGTGTTCACTGACTTATTTAGCCTACTCGTTGCTATTAACACCAACACAAGTCCATTGTTGTATGCGTACATGCATTGTTTGGATTTATTTTTGGGGATTTTCGATAGGTATCATTATATAACGATAGCAATTTTAAACATTGTAGTAGTGGATGCATTTTTATTTGTGTGGAGGTTGCAAAGTAATTTTTATCACAAGAAGGAAAAGGTAATGTAGATGTGCTTCAAATTCAATCGATTGCAAACATTCGAGAATGTTTTGGGAAGAGATTAGGTAAGATGATAATTTCAGATGCGTCGGATGCAGAGCTGTTGTTGATACATTCTTCTTTGTGGGAATTATTGTATTTTTTAAATTAGGGCTTTTGAAAGGAAAGTGAACGGAATTTAGACATTCTGTAACCTAAAAAATGAACACAGATTTTGACACAAATTGTTATTTTGAGACAAGCCTGGCCATGTTGGGAATTTACTGAGATTTTTAAATTTTGCCCAGCGTCTACAAAAGTACATTTATTATTTAGCATTAGGAAGTGCTTTCTTTTGTACTCTGGTAACAGAATTTCTTAGGTTCATATTAGGAGTCAGTCTCCTGACACTTATCACTTTGGAAATCCACAAGGTTATCAGGAACAGGTACATTTCATAATGTGGTAATGTATTATTATGGGAATTTAATGGAAGGTACATATTATTATATTATATGACTTCCGGCCTTCCATGTTGGCAGTTGCCAAAATATTTTATAGCTGAAAATGTGAAGCTGTGGAAACAAATGATTGCGGTGGTTGCATAATTAAATTATTTAGACAGCACAAACAGTTGTAACAGTTGTATTACAGAGAGATATCAATTACCGGATACAAACAGGCCAAGTTCTGAAGGTTATCAAAGTCTACTAGCCTAGAAATGGTGCACGATTTCAAAGTGCTGAAATTCATTAATTTCATTTCACGTGCCGGAAATCATCCTTGCTAGATAATATTATATAAGTAGTTTCTTGGCATGCTATAAAGAAGAATTGATGCTTTTCATGAAACTTGATTTATTTGCATAATGTTGCATACCTATCAGTTGGCTTTGTTTTAAAACATGTTCTAATATTAAAGAGTGGTCAAGGCTACATCCTAAATCGTGGTGTGCTATATTAAAATTTCATTCATGTAAGTTAATTTACACAATAAAAACTTTTCATGGTCTTGTTTCATTTTAATTCAGTTTTTCAAAAAGCAAGTGACTCATGACATTGACAAACCAGCAACGATGTTGACAAGCCGATGACACAAGGTGTCCTTAATTTTAATTATAACTATATATGGGGCCTTTTAGCCTTTTGGAATAATGACTTATGTAATAATAGGTTCAATGTGATGGTCGATGTTCATGATAGCTCATGATATTGATGAATAATGTCGAAATGATTATTTTATACAAACATTCGGGGTTTTCGAGGCTGCTAGCCAAATGGAAAGGAACCTAAAATAAATACACTAATATAACCTGGGAATCAAAAAGTTACATGGACTATTTGGTTTTGGAGCAAGTTTGTGTGCATATTTTTTATAAAATGAGGTGACAGGAGACTTTTCGCAAATAAGAACAAAAACTTTGCGTTAAATATTTGAGAATATCTTTTAGTTATTATGATGACTGTTCTGCCTTATCTACCCACCAAGCTGAGCTTTTGCTGACGCTTAAACCAAATTTTTCTTACTGGAAGTGGGCTTGCTTTGAAAGTGAAAGATAGCCTTTGTATACAAAGTGTTGGGGCATTTTAAGTATGAATTTTTAGATTACACCTTTATCGAGCTTAGGGTCTAAATATATAATATTGATGTTGTCGTAAGTTTTGTCAACAACCTATAGGTTTTTACGCAGCAACCGGATATATTTGTTTGTCTACTCATTTCATGAACTTCATCATTCATCATCAACATCACGTTACTTTAATACTGGCTCAAGGTCGCACGAAAAACCAACACGCAAATCTCAATGCTTAGAACACCTTGCTTATGTTTTTTCCAAAACCTCAGTTCAGTTATGAACTCAAACAAAACAAAGCGCAAAAATGTTTAATTATAACTGATGAGCAGCGCGTATTTTACTATTACGCACTTTTCTGCTTCACTGTGCTTACAATCTTTCTGCAAATCTTAATATATAACAAATCTTGCAAAACCAAAAGCGTGCATAATAATTATGATGCAGTTTAAGCACGCTATTTTTACATTTTTTGTTTAGTGGAACGTATGCAGCTGCCAAGCATTCCAAGAATATGCTCATAGTGATTATAGGAACTAGGTATTGTCAAACTTGAGTTAAAATACTACGAAATTTCTCGTACTAGCAGTATAAGCAAAAACAATTCATGACTCATAGTTAACGATATAGCTCAGTAAACTATTTACGCTTGTCAAATGTGCCTACTAACAAATACTAATAACTGTAAACTACTTTTGTTTTTACTGCTAGATAATGATGATGACGTTCATAAATCATTGAAAATTGTCCCATACATCACAATTATAGCATCTGCTGTCCACGAAATAATTGAAACTAGTTCGTTCGAATATATCTATCGAGCTTTGGAATAACGCTAGCCAAACAAAATATGACCATATAATAGACACACGCACTTCCACTTTACGTAGGTAGTGTCATTAAGATATAGGTATATTTAATGTGTACAACATATAAAGATTTACACAATTAACTATATCTGATGTGTAGCTCAAAAATGGCATTACGCGATATACGTTATTATCATACTGCTTTATATTATGCATGGCCGGCAAGCACTATAAGTACAACAAATTTGCAAAATCTTGGCAAATATTTTTGCATTCTCTCTTAAATTCTTTAATCAAATTGATCACTAGTGTAGACTCGCAAAAAAGTTGTACATCTGTAAAGAGCTCCCACACACAGCGAGCCATATATTTTGAATGATTTTATGTGCATCGTCTTGTACAGTTTTGGTGTTTAGGATTTTCAACCTGATTCCTTGATGTAACAGCTTGCTTCCTCATTATTACCATTTTGCATGCAATACTAAATAAACAATTTGTGTTCCAATTTTCATGTTCCCCGATTAGGAATATTATACAATAATATACGTGCATCTTATTAAGATTAGGTATATAAATCATTATGTATATGTACAAAATGCGAAACTGTCCTCACTCAACTATAAAAGTATTTGAACGAAATAAAAGTTAAGTTTAGTGACTAATGTGTTTAGAGGTATTCAGAAAAGGTTGATGCCCTTTGTGGAAGGAGGAAACAACATTTTAAGCATATACACTCTGTCCAATAAATGAAGCAACGACCAACCATTTTAGTGTATCTCAGAAACGGTTCCATGGATTTTTCCGAAACTTGCTGTGAATGTTACTCATCTTTTATACATATTGCATGTCAAGTTTCAGAAGATTTGGCTTGAACGTGTAGAAGTTATTGCAAAAGTTTGAAGGTCATCAAAATTTAAGTGTCCAGAAAATGAAGCAACGATTTTAGACATTTTCCATTTTTATTCCCCATTCTGCTAGAACTGTATCCAAATTGACTTTACGGTGTTTAACAGTTAATTAGCTGACAGAATAGCTGCAGTTCAGTGACTGCGTTTGAAGAAAACCGAAGAAATTAGCAAATAACTGGAGGTCATTCCTACCAAGGAACAATTAGTGTTATTTCAGTATTCTGAATCCACAGTTTTCGTCCAGATTAATGTTTTTGGAACACATAGCATCCCAAATGTATGCAAAAATTGTATTTAAACCTAACTTAGACGAAACATCTTCAAATTTGTATCCTAACGAATATTTAGGGATTCTTTGTCACTCAGAAATTCATGGGGTAATCCAGGATTTTATTTACTTCTTAAATATTGACCCATACTACTTTAGATAAAATGTAAGATTTTATCATTTTTAAAGTTAGGGACTGTTTTAACATCCATTTTAGTAAAACATGTGATGAATTTCGACTTCTACATTAAAATAAACGCGAATGATGCTTGTCCATGATATGTACCTATTTTGATGTACACGCATTTAAAGGCTTTTAACATGTACGTTAGTATAACCATGGCCACAGAGGACACGTAGCAATTTGACAACACTCTTTAAGACATTATAACCCTAACACTTGCACGCATTAAAAAGTTTGTGGTGTACAGAATCTGATTGTCTAAACTAGTCGAAAATCCATTAACTTGGCAATGTCTCTTTATAAATTGTAATCGTTATTTGGTGATCAAAATATATTTTTATCAAGCTAAATCCAAACAAACTGGAATGTTTCTTACGCGATTTTAATAAAACATACACGATCGTTTGTATAAATTAGGAAATTTGACTTGTTTTTGAAGGCATTGTTATGTGATTTAAAAAAGTTCATGAAACCGTATAGTAATTATTTAGGCTTAAGCTGGCACTAGGATACAAATTTGAAGATGTTTCGTCTAAGTTAGGTTTAAATACAATTTTTGCATACATTTGGGATGCTATGTGTTCCAAAAACATTAATCTGGACGAAAACTGTGGATTCAGAATACTGAAATAACACTAATTGTTCCTTGGTAGGAATGACCTCCAGTTATTTGCTAATTTCTTCGGTTTTCTTCAAACGCAGTCACTGAACTGCAGCTATTCTGTCAGCTGATTAACTGTTAAATATCGTAAAGTCAATTTGGATACAGTTCTAGCAGAATGGGGAATAAAAATGGAAAATGTCTAAAATCGTTGCTTCATTTTCTGGACACTTAAATTTTGATGACCTTCAAACTTTTGCAATAACTTCTACACGTTCAAGCCAAATCTTCTGAAACTTGACATGCAATATGTATAAAAGATGAGTAACATTCACAGCAAGTTTCGGAAAAATCCATGGAACCGTTTCTGAGATACACTAAAATGGTTGGTCGTTGCTTCATTTATTGGACAGAGTGTAAGCGCTCTGTGTAATCTCATATTTGGGCGGGTATTTAGTACGTTTCCTAACTGCTTCAATAATTGTATCGGTAACTCATAATTTATTGAATACCTGCAATGAATTTCCTGTGCATTCACTTAACAACTTGAATGATAAACTTGTAATAACTGATCTTAGGAGTGAACTACAAATAAATACGTTTCTACAAATGTTAATTTTTTAAAAATTGCTCTTATTTCTTATATACATTTTTAAAAAAGCAAATAACTTCCAGTATATCCTTGTCCGTATTTATTTACAATCCGATTTCTGATGTCAATAATTTTCATATGAAAAAAAATCCAAATCTCAAAAAAGTATTTAATCTTTAAATTTTTTAAGGTGAACGTTTATATTCTTAACATTTACGAAGAAAGAAAGAACTTTGATTCACCACCATGTTAATTAAAGAAATGCCATGGAAGCTCCTCTTTTTAAAATTTTTATATTGACTTATATATTGGGGTAAACTATTTTTACAAAACCATAATTTGGGCGACTTCAAGTTTCACATTATGCGCATGTCACGTTAATGGTTTCTTCAGCTTGTACCTTTGAGTAGTTTAGATAAAAGATCTGTTTTGTGTGTTTCATGCTTTGAGAAAGTACATTAAAAGTGTAGACATAGAAGGTGAATTACATTTTTATTAAGAAAAGTATAACATGTAAAGGTAAAATATAGTTTCGAAAGAATCAAAAGGTGAAAATTTACTTTCACCTTATTTTGCTACCTGGATCAGCTAAAAGCCATATTATATAAGTTTTATCTATTCCCCGGAGTCCCAGTGTCACTTAGACCAAAGTGGAACAAAGCTTAGAGTAATAAATAAATTGTGAACAAGTGAGCAGCCTGCAACCTATACAAAACCTATCAAGCAATCAATAATAAATTTACAATAAAAGCAATCCCATTTTCGTGGGCTTTGTGTTTACTTTATCGAACTAGTGCACATTTGACAGCTTTATGTTTTCTCGCTATGACAGCCTGACAGTTTTTACTCCCTGTAAATGTTTAAAAACTACTAAAAATTGAATGTCCCGTTGTACAATATGTACATATATTACCTGTTTTCCCCTTACGTGCCCTCGTGGTTACATTATGCAACATGTGACAAAGCCATTAATAAAATCTTACTTGTTCTCATATTCGTTGGGAAATAAAAGCTGCCGACTTTTTCTGGACTTACTCTTAATTCGAGAAATAACAACCGAGACGTGTTTGCTTTCGTCTTTTGTATAAAAACGTGGTTTTACTAGCAATTAGCTAAATAGCTTTTTCATCTTTTAATTCCAAAGCTGCTTTTTTGCAATTTTTTGTTGCTCAACTTTGAAATTCGGTCACAGACAGAAATCTTTTGTGACTAAAGATTTATTTGAGACATTGCAATTAATTGCTGTCTAATTCTAGCTCTTCCAGCGCGAATAACAACGCACGTAACGCCGACAGCAGATATTTTAGAAATGAATACAAGCAACAAAATAATGAAATGAAAAGCAGACAAGAAATTATTACGCTACTCTCATTGGTCTCATTTGTAGCTTTGCTTTGAGCCCAAGGGTGTCTAAATAAAAAACTCAAAATTAACTAGTTAATTGGGGTCCAGGAAACTTTGTCCGTGATATTAGCAATTAACTACAACGTTTTAATAACTTCTTTAAAAATGTCTTAATTAATTGTATGAAAAGCATAAACAGTCTTCTTTGAGGGAGTATTATTGGAAGACAATATGAACAACGACATTTATAAGGGAGTTGTTAACAATTGTAAAAAACTGTTCTCTTTTGGTTCAAGATTATTGTTGTAATGAGTGGTAAAATAGTACAAATATGCTAATATGTTAAACTCGTTTGTCACATTTACTTGCATACTTTGTAGTCCATGAATGGTGTAGACCATTAACGGAGTAGCCCTTAAATAATAAGTTAGGCTTTGGGTAGTTTAGTCCGATAATAAAAGTCCAAACTTTTGGGACACGAGAACTATGTAGGTTTTAAAAATCTATATAAAAGTCAATTTTTTAACTTCTCCTTTAGGTGCTTTGCTATTATGTTATGATGTTTTTATATTATGTTAGCAGGTTTGAATTAATTGATTGAAGTTGTTCTAAGATAAGATTTCATTATTCCTCAAAAACTTGCAAAATCAAAGTTGAATAAATATTTTAAAACAAAAAATCCAATATTCTTCAACTGCGCGTTACATTTATTTTTATCGATCAAATTTAATTGCCAATTGTACTAATCCATGATGATGTTTTTAATTATTCAACTACTACATTGCACTTGAACGACAGATACATAAAGTTAATAATAGCTCTCTTATAAAGTAGATTCATATTTCCAAAGATTTTATACTCTAGACCAAGCTCTTGAACATTTTCCGGTAGCAGAAATAAAATAAAATTGGTATTCCAACGGCAGCTTACTTAGTTAGTATATAGTGCCAAATATAATGCCAAGTCCGTTTTAGATCTCTTTTGAGCCTTTTGTATTAGCACCAGATTACTAAGTCTATAATTGCTAGATTTCTAGCATCCGAGACCTCTTGTGATTCTCATTGGGTACAACTTTAATGGCATCCGTTGTTTAATAGCTAAAAAGTGTGAGATAATGGGAACATTTGTGGTTTTGAAAGACCAGATCTTGCAAAATAAACACAGACGCATGCAATATTTCTTCGTTTCATTTTACTAATGAGCAGAAAACCAGAGTTTTTACACTGGTCAATTATTTCCACTCGCCTAAACTGAAATGCTTTGCTAAAATACTGGATTTTGTATGTTTAGCACGAATTCAATACCACATCCTTTGTTTAATTTAGAGATGTTATCCCCGCTTTCGTTTTTGTTTTAAGTGGCTGCCAAAACTAAAACACGTTCTTGTATTATTCCATGCAGCACATTGAATACTTTCCAAATGCCAATTCTGCAAAATAGTATATATGAAAACCTTAGTATAATTCTGTTGCTGTTTTCTACCTACCTGTTCGTTTATTAATTATTTTTCTACCCGGAACGAAGCTATTTAATCGACCTAATTCGGATAAAAGCCTTTTAGATTAGATTCAATCGACCATCCTTGTTACGTTTCCTTGAATCAGTGTTAAAAAGCTTGTCGACTATAAATTATTCGCAAAATGGGGAAAATTCGGAAAAGTACCAATCTAGCTGTCGATGTAACGTTTTATTTCCTTGAACATCATCATTATTGGCGAAATAACAACGACTAAAATGGAGTGAACTAGTACGTATTTTATTCAGTTTTTATGGCTGTAGTTTGCATTAGGCAACTTTATTAGTAAGCTTGTCTTACTACTAATATTGCCTGAGTCGTTTTTTGTGCGCGCCATATCTCTAACACCAGATTGAATTTTTAATTTCAGCTTTCACACAACGATTTTGGGTCACTGGAACCTGTTCATGACGTAGCCCGATTTTTGAAATTCGACCTCTAAGGTCAAAGGTCACGGCGAATTATTAAGTTCCTTAAGTGACCTATGGCATGCGACACATGATTATAGGTCAGTTTTTGACCAAATTAACGAATATGTTGTCAATTTGCCAAAATTCGAAATCGCCTGACCGTTATTCGAAGGTCAAGTTTTGTGCGCGCCATATCACTAGTCCAGTAATAAAGTTTTAGAATTCTGTTTTCGCACAAACGTTTCTGGTCACTTGAACCTGTTTATGACGTAGCCCGATTTTTGAAATTCGACCTCTAAGGTCAAAGGTCTCGGCGAATTATTAAGTTCCTTAAGTGACCTATGGCATGCGACACATGATTATAGGTCAGTTTTTGACCAAATTAACGAATATGTTGTCAATTTGCCAAAATTCGAAATCGCCTGACCGTTATTCGAAGGTCAAGTTTTGTGCGCGCCATATCACTAGTCCAGTAATAAATTTTTAGAATTCTGTTTTCGCACAAACGTTTCTGGTCGCTTGAACCTGTTTATGACGTAGCCCGATTTTCGAAATTCGACCTTTAAGGTCAAAGGTCACGGCGAATTTTTAAGTTCCTTAAGTGACCTATGGCATGCGACACATGATTATAGGTCAGTTTTTGACCAAATTAACGAATATGTTGTCAATTTGACAAAATTCGAAATCGCCTGACCGTTATTCGAAGGTCAAGTTTTGTGCGCGCCATATCACTAGTCCAGTAATAAATTTTTAGAATTCTGTTTTCGCGCAAACGTTTCTGGTCACTTGAACCTGTTTATGACGTAGCCCGATTTTTGAAATTCGACCTCTAAGGTCAAAGGTCACGGCGAATTTTTAAGTTCCTTAAGTGACCTATGGCATGCGACACATGATTATAGGTCAGGTTTTGGCCAAATTAACGAATCTGAATTTTTTTAACCCAAATTCGAAATCGTTTAGTCGCTAGAGCTATGTTTCTATTTGCATATTATTCAATAAACTTCTTGGTTATGGGCAAGCTTACTCTCTACTACATGATTACCATGTTTTATTATTGCTAGGTTTGATATTTTGTTCTATTATTATACGTTCAATACAGTGTACTACATTTTTTATGCCATCATTTACTTTATGTAATGTATTTCTAATGGGTGCGTGTGAACGAAAGGGAAAGTTGATGATGCTAGCAAATAGTGAGTACTGGAGAAAAAGCGTACAAAGCCAACACTCTTACCAATATAGTAGCTCGGCATCACCTATCATTACATCGTCATACACATACCTAATAGCCGTTTTTGTTTGAGGTGCACATAAAAATGTAACAGGCTGAGACTATAATAAAGTGCAGCTATCACAAAGAATTACAGGCTATTTTCTGTAAGGGTTTTGTGAAGAAGTGAATTTTACTCGTACTTTTTACCTTGCACGCATTTTTGGTTCGGCGCATGATAATGTAGTAAAAAGCTAACGACAAAAGAAGGTACAAACTAGTAACATGGGGGAAAGAACTATAATATTGAATATTGTGTGCTTGTGATGCGTCTCGAGTGGTCATTGGATTTTATGGAAAAAAAAGCCTTCACACTTTTCAGTCCCATGTATGCGTGTGCATGTATGTATAACTTCAGAATATTATATTTAGATGAGCTACCCACTGAGTTACAACTTGAAATCCAGGTACGCATAATGTTAATTTTCAAATTCAAGCCTTATTTATTTAATTTACAGCTTCATGAAAAGAAATTAAAAAGTAACGAAGGCATTTAAACTGGTTCCCGTGATTACGAGAATAATTCCATAATTGGTACAGAATAATAATCGACGTTGTAAGAAATTCCCTGAGTTGAGCTACTCAACTATCATTGCTGGTTTAATTTTGCAACATCATATTAATTTAAGTGCTCATTTTAAGAAATGTTGGATTATAAAAATTTTACTTTCAATTCAATTAAGCTACCGGTAAACCATTTGTATTACTTTTAAAGAAGGAAAACTTATTTTCTTTTGAACATTCCTTCATTTTTTCTCGTTTGCCGTTTACTTTTACTTTTGTAGTAAGTTTTTTTAGTTCACAAGATATTATATTTGCGTGGCAATCTGCAAACAACGTTATAATGTTTTTATGAAAGTTCCAAGTAGTTTTTGATTATAACGTTATCATAAAGATAGCATGATATAATGGGCAAACACATAGACTAAGGAAAATTTCGTGATTCTTCTTCCTCTTGTCGTTTATTCTATTTTTTGGAAAATTGTAACATAAAAAGTTATGAGCAAATAGCATTTCCTTGTTGAAGTTAAATGGAATCCTTAAAATGACGAGTACAGCGAAAAGAACTATTCTTTTGAAAGTAAAAAAAATGATAATGGGCCAAAATATCAAGTACCTGATAGATCTAAGGTTGTTATCCGTCAAATAAAGATGACCGCTTTGATAGTATCCTGAAAATAGGAACGGAGTTCTTGACAAAAAAATAACTTTTTTCGTCTTTGTTCAACGACTTTACTCTTACTTCCTTCAACTCGAGTTTCCTTTTGCTCCGATGCTCCACTCAAAGTTTAGTGGACCGTATTCCCATGCTGGCGAATCAATTGGCCCACATATTACTCAAAGTACGCGAGAACATCTAGCGTAAAATAATTGTTAAGGAAAGCAGAAATCGGAAAATTTGGGACCTTGGGAGCAGCAAATTGGAAGCTATATCATCAATAATATGCTCAGAAGATACGGAAAAAGAATAGAAATGATGTATCTGGTCAACCAATGATGTAATGATGTATCAAGTGCTTTGAATAAGGTACTGAAAGAATCATAAAGGGTAAATCAATACTTTAGTGGGGGACTTTAATAAGCTTGTTCAATAAAAAGCAGCTGTTTTAATAAAATTATCCACTTATTTCTTATCCACATTATCATTTTGTTTGAAAGAAAGATGACAGTGGTGGCGAGAGGTAAAAATGACATCACTCACTTACTTACACTTTTTTTTATTATAGCAAACATTTATGGAAAGAAATTGATGCTTTTTGTACCTGTGTGTATGTTTCAGGCATATTATAGTTTAACTCAGGTTACTAAACTTTTCAACAGTAAAATGACAAAGGTACTAGGTCGGTGGTCTTAAGAATGGACGTCATTTATGGATAGCAACACTGCCCAATAGCTGTTGATCTTTTATTCAATTTATTGTTGCTTAGTTGTTCGCTCAATTGTTAGCAATCAAAAGGAAAAGTACTCTACCCACAATACACAATCTGATCTTTTCTTCTGCTCCACTTTCCCTTAAATCGGTGTTTTAGCCACGGTTTGTGAATCAAATTGTACATCTGTGAAGATTGATGCCAGAGTTTACACTTCAGTGCAACCAGCAAGATAAATGTCAATTGCAGGCCAATATTACAGTACCTGACATTCCTTTGACTATTTTTATCAAACAAACAATTGAATATTGCAAATTAAATTCTGAAATGCAAATTATTTAAACTGTACAAATGTGAAGGTTTGCGTGCGTACCTAAATATTCCTTTTTAGTTTCTTATAATATGCAATTTTTCCAGGTTGCATAACAAAAACATTGCTGTAATCTTAATGACAAAAATAACGCACTTAGGTTTTATTTTTTCCGTGATACCTGTATTACTCTTAGGAATACAGGTTTGACTCAACAATAAAAACTGCAATTTACTATATAACAATATCACCGTAGCTACTACGCCTAGTCAGAATACAAGTTTAAGAACCATACTAATAAACCAAGTTGAATAGGTGTGATTATTAGCGTAAATAATATACCTAACACTTAGCATTCCTTGTACATATATGTGGTAAATATCAGCACCTACATTAAGTGTTTAGTTCTATTTCCATGAAAATAGTAAGAGGATCATGGAGGCGAGGAAAAGTTTCTCTTATGGAAACAAAAAAATGACGTGGTTCGCTGGGTTGATTGAGAAAACGGGGTAAAAAAGAGAACAAAACGAAAAAGCTTGTTATGTTTGTGCATGGCATGTCGCCATGTCGCCAGCAGGGACTTGAGATAGGGAAAAATATCATCTTCTTCATGCGAAAACGATGTACTTCTTTGGGTCATCTAAATACCTATAATGTCAGCGTGTCGCCTTTCCAAACGCTTTTACTGCGTGCATTGACCATGCATTTGGGTGCTTACATTTACATGTAATATAACAAATAAGAACATAAACAAACTGTTTCCAAGGTGTTGCAAAATTGTTTCGGAGACTATCAAATATTGTTTTTAAACCAGTTGTTTAGAAAAATCCAAATGATAATAATAACATACTGTTGTGAATCGCTGAGTGCAATTAGTACTTAAACGCTTTTAGTGACATATGCTTATTTTGATGATTTGCGATGAGGAATTCAAATGACTACACTGAAACTATTTTAGAAGCTTAATGTTACAGAAAAAGTGACATAATGCTTTAAAACTTATTTTAATAGTAATAACCGACGCTTATCATTTAACCTGGAGTTATCCTAGAAACCGAAACTTATCATTGAACGATGAGTTGTATCATAACTAACTAAGGGTCATCATTTCATGAAGAATGATGGAAATAAAAATCGTATCATTATGCATTATGGTAATTATTGCATTAACGGGTTTTTGAACAACAGGTGTGTAAAACAGCAGTAAATTAATATAGCAATTGTGGTGTTTATGACTATAGTTGTGGATGTTAACAGTATATTTTCCATGGCAATTATAATTTACATAGAAAATATTGTTATATCACTGGAAAGTGTGAGATGACATGCTTCATACAAAAAATAATACACAATTTAGTTATAATCTGTAATGATACAGGAGTTTGTTGTCAACAAGTTTGTCGACATTTGTCCCTCTCAATCCCTCTCTGATTTTAAATTACATTACTGAATTCTCCAGACGTTCATTAGAACTACATTAATGATCGAGGTATCATTTTAAAAATGTCATTTTTCATGAACGAAGAGATGTATTTTGAAGAAAATCTTCCAGTTTTCAACGATTTTTAAGTGGAACGAAAATTAGAATTGGCCCGATGCATGTGTTTTAGATGAGAGATAAGGATCTAAGCCTTTGTTTAGAATAACTTCGGCTTAAAATATCTCATTGTTTGTACAAATATTTTAGTAGAATCTTTTTTCTAGGACATATTACATGCACGTAGGGCATGCTGGGCTCTCTAGTTTGTAAAATACGGGTAAATTGTAGTTCCTTCATGTCTTTCACCTTCACTTTCACTTTACTTAATTAGAATGTACAATTTCTAGATTTACATCTACATTGGGTACACACTGTGTCCCCGTAATTATTTGCGCAGTTATATTTATAGACCTGTAACGTCAATGTCTATGATGACGCATTCATTAATTCCTATTTAGCTTACTCCATTTGATTTTCCTGTCGTGGTCTGAATGAAATAAGATGAAACCAAGGTTTAACATGTAATTTTCAATTGCATATATGCTTAATTGGGAAAGTTTTCCTTTGAAGATTGGTAACTGTATAACGTAAACATACAATCGGTAGATTGTGGCTATGCAACATTTGAATTTTAAGCGGTAGAACCAAACTTGCATCCTTGGGAGTTCGTATTAAGCGCATAATATAGTGAAAGTATTTGTATTTCTCCTGTTAGATTTTTGGGAAAAGAAACATGATGATTTAGCAAGAAATATGGAGATCGACAGGAACAAGCATTTCCTCTTTTTGTGGCTTTTAGCATCCCACTTTTCGTTCACTTCTGCAGAAAAACATGAAGACAAACTGCTGTATAATATGGTACTGTAAATACACCACGCTAGCAAACAGTTTTAGTGGTGCAAAAAGTGGTCCATTTTCTAACTTTCCCTGCTGTAACCTGTATACGAAACAGCAGCGAGCGAAATGTGGAGAGAAAATCCATTTTTTTGGTGAAATGTGTAACTTGCCCCAGGAGAGGGAAAATGATGTGGCAGCATATGAGCACGGCAAAAACAAGAAGTTTAATAGGTACAGCAAAATACTTCCACGCTCTAAACATTTTGTGGCAGATATAAGATGAACCAGAAAATTGTCTAGTTTTTTTTCCTGACAAGTCAAATCAAGACGAATAGATGATGTGCACAAAAACAGAGCATGGAAAGTGGCAAATGGAATGTATTTCGTTGTCTTCTGCTCTACAATACACAAACTTCGGGTGAACATGAACGTTGCGGCTAAAAATAAAGTAAAAACAAGACGTATAGTCTAGACTAGGGTTTACCAAATTGTTTCAGTTTTTATTAAAAATTCCGAATAAAAAATAATTTAGTTGTAGGGCAGCACATTATTTCTGAAATTAATTTATTTATTGGTTTTGAAAATTTTAGAGCATAAAAAGAGCAAATAAAAATAAAGTTTTGCAATAAAAATTCTTTCCAAATTGCGTCTATAGCCTTTCGACGGACAAAATCTCGGATTCCATTCCAATTCCATAAACCAATACAAGACATGCTTTCGAAAGATTTTACTTATGCCTTCATTAAAATGGAAAGTTTCTGAAAAGACAACAATATCATATTCGTTTCTTCTAAATCTTGAGTGCACAGATAAACAAATAACAGTTTTATAGAAAGCGGTTTACGGGCTACTACATCACTGTTATTCTATATTTGTTGATTCTGAGACACATCGTTGAATAACAACGTTTCCATAGCCATCTGAGCGATCTCATAGTATTTCCACTGTGTCCATCTACCAAACACCTTCAATTATTACGTAACACGGGTACCGTCTCTATGCAAAAGTGCGATTAGCTAACTGGTAAAGTAAAATAAACAAATACATTTTGTCAATTTTGAAAGGAGACGTGACGTGGCTATCGTCCGTCATCTCATCACTTCATGTTATTTTCTTGATTACAAATGTCATACAAATAAAAAGAAGATTGAAACGAAAGGAACGATAGCCACATTTTATGTGATGTGAAATACTTAATAAATCCAGTTTTTAATTTGAGCCTCATTCAAGTACTGTTGACAATAAGCTTAAAGCAGGGTTTACTTAACTCTGCTTTAAAACATTGACAAAGACAGCCGCAATTTAGAGTGACAGAAAAAGTCAAGCCAAGCTTAACTACTTTCTTGTCAAACATGTGTCAATTTTTGATGCATCTCACGTAGACCTGCTAAAACAACACGCAGAGAATACCTTTCCAAGAACACCTAAACCGCTTCTTCATAAGAAAATATAACAACCAAGTAAAGCACGGATGGGAAATGGCCACTTACTCAAAGAAGACTGGTCACCATTATTCTGTAGATTAGTGAAAAAACAAAGCGTACTACATGACCTCTATCAAAGTAGATTTCTTCCAAAACTGAAAAAAAAACAAGTACATATTGATAATACGCAATGATAACATTGTTGGTTGTGTATACCATATACCTATATGCATTACAGAGGCAGTGAAAATTAGGATGGTATCTTAAATCCGCGAAAGGTTATTGTGCGGGGTATACGTATACACCCAACAATACATTCGTATCCCAAAGTAAAATTGATTGAGTTAGAAAGTGAATTACAGGCAAGGGTTGTCTTGGAATAAGAAAAGATTTTTGGTCGGAGAAAGCACGGGTACCAGCAAGGACGATGATAATCCAGTTAGTCGTAATTTCGTTTGCTAGACTATCTACCTAAACCAAAGCATTTCACAAAGCCTCCAGTAAATTTTCTTATTTTTTATCCAATTTACCATTTTTCTTTGCGTAGTACGTGCAACTGAAGTGTTAGTATTAAAGCGTTGGGTTTTGAGGTTACTGGATAAATTGGGTGATGAATGTTATGGTTGTTTCACGTCCCTTTAGAAAAACCAACATGGAAATAATTGTACAACTCGCTCTCTAAGCAATACGATTGGCTTTGAAACTGCGTTTGTTCAATTTCATGTAGCCCTTTGTTTTCTAGAAATTTGATGAAGTTTAAAATCTTCTAGGGAGATCACACCATCACAATCTGAGCTTTCTCCGAAAAGTTTCTAGTTTCTTAGATACCTACATGCGAACATGCAGTGCCGATCCAGTCAAAACCGATTTACCCTTTACCCATTTCGTCAACTTATTGAGACTGACGGAGACCTGAAATTAGTCAAAGTAATTTACTGTTACCCTTCGCAACTTTCTCTCAGAACACACAAGTCAAATTTTAGGTGGAAAAGTCAGTGAAAATATTGTTGTTTCCGTTCCTACGTTGGTTCTACTAGGGCATAAAATGTAACTAGTCTCTAGTGCCCCATTTCCAGAGGATGAAACGTGTTTAGTGTTTACCCAATAAAAGTAACATGCAAGGAGGGACTCCCATTGTTGTCGTTAATGTTATGAAATGTAGTCGCCGTAGATACACAATTAGAGATATAGAGATACACAATAATAAACAGCAAGAGCTGAGTAAAAAAGTAGCGTTAGCAATCATTGAACTTATGTTTAATCGCTGACTTTAATAGTTGTTATTTGAGACATTATTATTTTTCTTTAGTTTGTATTAAACTGATTAAGGAAACCAGAATTAGCTGTCAACTGAATTTTGTCATTTTTGTCGTTTGACCTTTGACCCCATGATCAATATATTGTGAAAGATCATAGGCTAAGAAGCACAAGAGTTTTCCAATGAGCCAATGCTTTACTTAAGAAAATATAATGTCAAGTGACCTCTGACTTCAAGGGGTTCCGATTTCGATCAAAATTCGAAAGAGTTCCTTCATCATATAACAAGGAATACTTACAAGTTTGAAGGAAGTCGGTCTAGCCGTTTGGAAGATAATTGTGTGACGGACAGACGGACGGCTCCAGGAAAATTAAGAAGTAGCCAACTTAATAAACCCTTGTAAATGTAGAAATAAGTAGCCGCGTATAATTTTTTTATTAACCAAGAAAGAGTTGCGGAAGTGCACTGGAGTTAGCGAAACCTATTTCAAAAACATTACTCAAACCAGTAACACTAGTCCAGAGCTTACTGTATTGTTGATAATTCTACATCGAGTCATACTGCTCTAAAAAGTTTAAGGGACCAGAGTTATGACGTTTTTTTTTCAATTTTGGCCATCAGGAGACGTATAGCTGTTGGGATGTTGGGAGATTCATTAGGGTCAATGGATCTGTTCCATAAAAGAGAGCTTAAGGTACCGGAGTTATACGCTTTCTTAAACATAATTCCAAAATTCAGGGTGAACGGACCCGGAACAGACCAAATGTGCAAAATGAATAATTAGCCTACGGCCACTGAATAAAATAAAAAAAATATATAAATAAAATATAAAAATGTGGAAACAACTATTTCTTGTATTTGTTTCATTTTATCCCGCCACAATATTTGTATATTTAGTAGGCTGGCTGACTTGAATTTTTATTTTTTTATTTGGAAGTCTGTATAAAACCGAGCGCAAACCAAATGACGTTTTTTTGTCATGCCTATATTAAATTATATTATACAACTTCAGCGTATACATCATAGTCAAAATCTTCTAAATCACTTGTATATGTAATAAATAATTTGACAATCTACCAAGGTATATTTAATACAAGTCTGTGGAATACAGTACATGGGGCATTGTAAATCAAAAAACAACCAACATACTGCAACTGTTAAATTTCCCAATTTTTCAAAACGCAGATGTTACAAATGCTGCACTAGCTACAACATAATTTAAAACTATAGAGCTCGTGGTGACACCGAGTGGTCTCATGTAAAAATTCACAAAATATTTTTCCACATCCCCTCAAAACCCTCAATTTTTAGCCCCAAACAAAAAAATTGACAATTTGTATATGCAACTGTAAAAACTTTAAAACCCTAAATCAATTTGAACAAAAGACATTCTATGGCATTTATAAAACGGCGTAGCATTGGTATTGGAAATTTCTATAGTGGATGTTTATAAACTGTAAAAAATTAAGGGAACATTCCTAAAATATATATACTACCTAACACCCGTAGAAGATGGAAAGATTTTTAGAAGCGTTACGCCGCCATAAGCGTGATGCAATTCGTTGTATCTTAATCAATGGTAATGGATGGAAATGGATCAAAAGTAAGAAAACCTTTACATGACGTATTAGTTTGTGCCAAATTTCTGGAGCAACAAAGACTAAACCATACTATACTACCAGAGTGGAATATTATACCTTTTGTAAATTATTTACGAATTTATAGTAATAATTGCATCAAAACTTAATAATTATTCAACATCTGTAAGTAAATCAGTTGTATTTCTTAATAAACTCATGCAAATATGTAGATACATGTAAATATGTAGGTAATTACTAAACTGAATTATGCTCGCTTGTACTAGTAGCATTATACTTCCTGCATTTTAATGTTGAGATATCTGGCAATATCTGAGCAACATGTTGTATTAATTGCTTACAATATTTTGACAATTACCTACTTTTCCTGGTGAAAGTAGGCAAACACGCAAGCCACCCATTAGAGAAATCATGTTTATATGTACACTTACTCGTGTAGTGTGTATTACATTACCAGATTGAGTTTGAATGACAGTAGCAAAACACAACTTGTCAGGCTAATTTTTTACACATGAGCACAAATGTATTTTGCAAGAGGAAAAAGCAAGAACTTTTGTTCTCCCCTACTTCTCGTTTTTCTGATTCTAAGGATTTTGTTTGTTGGTAGGGAATGTACATACACATTCAGAAGTATTTCAAATTCACTTCATATTTTATATCACGTTACAACTACATCAGTTAAAGTTAAGTTAAAATCCATTTGCATTAAACTTTGCGTTGTTCACAGAGCAGTTTTTTTAGTATACTATAGTCTAAACAAAAAACTAGACAGGACACAGGAGTTTCAAGTGACAACCATATAAGAGTTGCAGTATTGCAAGTGTTATTATATATTATTGCAAAGGGTTATTACCATCAACTACTATGTACAGTGAACAAAAAAATATTATTAGGTATATACACCTTCTTGTTATATTGAATTGAAATATGTAGTAGAACATAATGTATACATTTGCGTGTCTATTAATTCTTAAGATACGTTTTCGACATAAATTATGCTAGTTTTCGTTCATTTGAACAGACTAAGATGATATAATGAGCATTTGTCTTATTTGGCTGCATTTTCGCTCAATATTATCGCAATTTTAAGTTCACTGGGAGAAAGTAAAGTAGACAGTGTTGCTCATTGTATCTGAAAAAATAATGACGGGAATTGTTTGCTATTTTCTTTGTTCACTAGACTACTTATTCACTATATATGGTTTATGGTCGTATATCGTGTTGATATTATATAGTTCAAAATATTGTGTTAGTATCTTTATGACTACCATTATAGTTGCTTAGTGGATGTCTTCGTATTTTATGGATACTTTTACTTTCTCTCTTGAAGGAGTTATTTTGCGATTGGAATAATGGAATTGTTGTCAATATTTTATGTGGCCATTACTTCTTCAAGCACGTGTGCTTGTCCATAGACATTCTATCGTACAAAGACGTACTAAAAGTGTACATTAATCCACCACCTGTTTACTTTCGCGAGGCAACTAAGTAAAGAATAGCAAGGGGAGTACTGAGTACTGTTTCTGTTTAAGAATAAACGCTACCTACACTATTCTGGACAGAATTGTGAATAGCCAAAATAAAATAATCCAATCGATTATAAACTTTTTTTTGCTGCATTGTTTATTCGTTCATTTGAATACAAAGATATTCTTTTTGTAATTATTGAGTTCTAATAACATTTTCTTGATTTCTATTAGTAGCTGTTAGATATTTCTGGCTTTTTAATTACGGAATTGTGTAACATTTATGTGTTCTGATAAAATCTACAAGAACAAATACTATACTATACTATAAAGTGTATAGGAATTTCAAAATCGTTTTTGATCAAACCTGATGTGTGCGTGTAATTAGTAAAAATGATATTTCCGATGTCCTATAAAATATCATATCAGTTACAGATCATACTATACAAGTTTGTACACAAATTTGGGAAATTCATCCAACGTTCTCGGTGATAATATTTTATGCGATCGATTACCGTGGACACATTTTGAGTAATGTAATAACATGCAAGTTTCACAAGAACAACAGTTTGACTAAGCACTGCTATTGAAAATCGAAACTCCAAATACAATGTAAGCTTAAAGTACAGGTAAAGTACTAATCACTCAGCAAAGTTGACAAGTGCGTGTAACTGTAGAATTATTACTTATTCTACCATCTAAAATATCAGGATAATAATATTTTTCCGAATTTCCCAAACTTCAAGTTGAAATTTCGATTCAAAGTGCAAATTAGAAATATGGAAACACCCACTGTTTTCACCTCACTGCATATTTATTTCTGTGTAAAGTTTTTTACGTACAAGGTAAAGCTAACAAACGAAAAGCAATTTTTTGTACTCAAACGCTATTGATCTTGCACCAACTTTGTTGTGCATTCACTCATATCTCACTTTGTGTACTGTGTTCTTATATGTCTGGTTTTTCGAATCGAAAAATTGTACACACTTCATGTTTGACCTTTCTCTATCCTACTTTTCTTTGCAATGCATGACTTTTTCTTAGCAGACCGGATTATATTGGCAATCTTTGATTTTAATGTTTTTGTGTGCATTGCTTTGTCAGCAGATAGATAGTTATTAGCTTGCTGCTTTAGCAGGAGGGCTATGTAAGATATCGCGTTGTCCGTTTGTCTGTCTATCTATCTGCAAACTTTATTTTCTGTACCTGACTGTCCTATATTTTTTAAACCAAGCAAATAACCATAACTATCTTCTATACCAAGCAAATAACTTTTGTGTAAACATCACGCCTTATACCTTATATATATTAATACACAGGGTTAATATACACCAGAGAATTGTACACCTGCATTTATCGTCTTTTAATGGTTTGCCAAGGCTAAAGTAAAAGGGGTATGTTTTATACTTGAAATGGAAAATTATGAACTTTTAACTTTTTAGAAAATATTCACAATTTCAGTTTTTAGTTATTCACAATTCATGAAGAATCCTTAAAATTTTAAGGCGTCTATATTGTGTTACTACATATTTGCAACAAACAAAACAAAACAAACAAACAACACAAAGGTTTAACCAATTAGCAATAAGTACAGATTCAAAAATTAATATTTTATCATTACAATTAACATTGATAGCAATTTCTTAGTGTATACTCAAATATTTTTAAAGTGAATTTTATTTGGAACATGCTGTACTTATTCAGGCAATACACTTTAGACTTTGGTAGTCTCACCTAAAAATTTACACTTTTTATATGCACTGTATAACTATGATTTTTAACAATCCAAATTCTAGAGTCTATAGATAGGTAGATTATTTGGTTTATGCGGGCTAAAATTACCTATTCAAACATATGTACACGGTACGAAGATACTGCATAATATTTACATTTGTCTCTGTACACTGTTGGAAACCTTCGTTTCTACAGGGCTACAATGGAAGTTTTCTTGTTTTGTCAACCAACATGGTGCATAATTAAGATCCAAACAAACACATTCAACATTATGCACTTGAGAAAAAGTGGCGTACGCTTTTTTGTAACAATGAAACTCTTAAATAAAACATGCATGCAGGCAAAAAAACTTAAACGCAGTAGAAAGTAAAAGCACAGAGAAAGTTGTTACATACCTTTAAACGGTAACTGGGTAGGTAGGATCTATTATGTTACATACTTATGTAATAGGGTAGCGTAAATAATTTATGCATTGAAAATTACAAGCATAAAAACATGCAGGTGTAGGTAGAAGTGTTATTCTCTTTTTAGCACTTTTTTAAAAATGACAAAAAATTTAGAAAAAAAGTAGAACGAAGAATTACTCGACACTGTATATATGTGTTGTATTATATGTGGGCTTATTTCTAGTGTTGTTGATGTAAACAGTGCTCCTCGCTCCATTGAACAAGCATCCGCATATTAGCTAGTCCCAAATTAGGTCTACCACAAGTTGTTCATAATATGTGTATTATATGATTGGATAAACTTTTTTTCCTTCAGACCTGTGTAATATTAGAATGGACTTATTATTAGAAAGAAAAATGACACACTGTAATATTTTAGAACTTTATAAACTATGTACATTTAGAAATTTTATTTTGCTTATTTCGTATCTTGTAATATAACAGGTTCATAACAAACCAGTCTTTATCAGTTGCTTTTCAATATTTCAATCGCAAACCTTCATATTATTATTCTTGCTTAAATTTTTCAAAATCGATGTTTCCAAAAAGAAATCCTTGGTAAAGAACAACAATTCCAGCCTTTAACAAGCAACTAAATTGTTAACACCTATAGGAATTAATAACGTGTATTGACAATGGCGTTTGAACTAAATATCCGGGTTAAATAATATTATGATTATTATTCGATATTGTACAACAGCAAAAACTTCATTCATTTGTTTAACGTAAAAATGTTTACAACGGAGAAAGTTTTTGGCAAATGTATTATTTTCGAAAGACGTATCTAAGTTGGCATGGCTGCTCACCAGCACGTACTACAACGCCTTGATATAGACAAGCTGTGAGTTCTGTCCTGGAGCTTAGTTTGCAACCAACCACCGACGTGATCTGATATCGCCGACTAGCACTCAACCGAAACCTTGTTGCCGTCAGTTAGCAACCCCCAGAAAAGCTAGACTAAAATTACATTTTGTGAAGGGAAAACTTGTACGAATCTTGACAGACAGCGTGTCTCTTGCGTATATTTTGTAATGTAAAATTTGTTGATAGGAAATAACAATTAATTCAAAATATTGGCTTTTGCTAATTACATAGAAACTAGAGATACCATGTCAGGTTTCATTTTAGGCAGGAATTTCTAAATACCCAAATGTTTGTCAGTGTTCAAACGTGTAGATTTTTTTACTAATGACCAATTTCTGCACATTATTGAGGATAAAAGCAGGAAACAATTATAAAATTTAGAATTCTGTTATACCCTAGTTCGCTAAATTTGTACAAGTATGCATGCAGCTAATCAATACAGAAAAGTAACTTGAAAGAAGAGAATAAATGCATAGATACTCAGGAAGGGTATAAAATTGGATTCTTTTCTTTTTTACCCTTTTTGTTTTTCTTATAACCACATAATATACACAATTCAGTTTCAGTTGCGTATAGCTTAAGTACATCAAAAACAGAGCAAAAGTATTAGTAACAACGAATCAAGGGTAAACATCAGAAACAGATTTTTTTTCTAGAAAACGTACTGTGATCCAGTACACCCACTACAAGCGTTTTCCATCTTTCTTAATGTTTGAGAAAAATAAATAAATTCAAATAAATAAGGATAAAGGATTTTCTTTCTTGTGTCTGTCGTGTACGACTACCCTAAGCATTTTCGTGATACCGCAAGTAAACGCACAGTGGAACGGTTTCCTGAGATACTGAAGAAGGAAATCAAGGCTATCAAAACACCTCCTGTGAAAACGGCATTTTTTGGGCGTAGCTGCCTTGACAGAAACAAATATGGAAACAAGTTATCGAGCTCAATATTCATCGTAAGGTATTTTTGGGGCATCTTGTTACAGTCTTTTAAATATAAATTGAATTTGCACAAAAACAATTGCATGTATGTATTTATTTGCAGCTAAAACCTATGGTGGCAGTAGTAAGGATTTGGTGGTTGATAATTGATTGAGTATTAGCATTTGGATGTGAAAGTGATGGATAATAAAGATTTTTAGAACTTACACAAACGAATTTTCTGGTTAGTTGAGATAAATCCGTCACTTTTAAATAGCTTCACCTATATTTTGAAAGAAAGCCATACGGTTGTGGTAGGCTAGTCAATTTCAGCATCCGATCATTTGTTCGTCACAGTTGCTCCGTCTGTCTGTATAACCACCTACAAATTTAGAATTCTACGTTAACTAGATTCCCTCATATTGTGGTGAAGGTCGTAGTGCGAATTGGGTGATAAATGTGATAAATGTTGCCGTGGTCGTGTGGTCTTCTACGTGTGCTACCACATATATTATACATGAACTCTTTTTACTGACAACAGAGGCAAACTTGGTTGTGCCGTGTCACCGAACACATTTGCCAGTGTTGTTGATCACACTATCAAGTTTCGGCTGCTGCCACAGACTCTAACAAATATGATAAACTTTTAAACCCCGTTGGGTGTCACACACTCGCTAACTTACTCGGAAACTCTCACAGTCCCAGTTTAATCATCTGCTTCAGAGCCCTCAACACTATTTCCGCTCTCTCAACACATAATTGCCCCACAATGTAAAAAGCCAGCTTTTTATTGCCGCTTTCTACTTTTTCGATATTGATCCAAATGGTCGCTATATTGTTCTATCCTTCAAAATTCTCACATTCTTCGACAACTGACGCGTGTGTATAGCTATGATGATGAGAGTGTTTCGTAATAATATCCACTTTGCCTGCTCTCTTACTCGAATTTCCTCGCAATAATTAAATGCGAGAGAGATGGGACGCGTACAATAAAGGAATCTCTCTCCTTCGTCGATGGATCATCGTGTCTCTTGTCTAGCCCTGGTGTTATGTTTCTCTTGAGCTGTTGCTCGAGTTGTTTCTCTAGTGCAGTGTGTATTTGGTGCTGGATGTGACACCGAGATGAATGCCCAGTTCACACCGGGAACTGCCGTGGATCCAACGGCCACCGTTGAGATATCAATAAGCTGCAGGTTGGTACTTTAACTAATATAATATACTATGTCTGTTATGAGATGTACCTACTTTATAAATTTTTAACAAACGGGATATATATGATTTCTGTGTTGTGTTGTGTCTCTGGCTGACCCCATTCATTTTCATGTCTCGTTAAACACGAAAGACTAAAGGCAGCACAAAAACACAATGTCATGTTTTTCTAGTCCTTCTGGTCTCAACAACGTGGAGTATAGTAGACTTGGGTTTACATAAAATATAAATCATACAAGTATTTTCTCTCTAGTTGAATGCCAGGCTGGCCTTGGCGGTGGGTGGGTGGCCTAACAGGAATATCAGCTCGCTTTCTGCTCCGCAGGATTTCTCATAGCTTGCAGGCATGGAAATGCAAGAGACTTGCTCCATTACTCTTTCGCTCTCTCCTGCTATGAGTTTTTCTCCTTGGTTCTCGAGAATCAGGAGAACGGTTTGTGTCTCCTCAAACTGTCTCAGAGGGCAACAAGGCAAGCAGAAAGTGCTAGGAAAATGTGTGAGCAAACAGCCTCATACACTGGCTAGTTCTGGTCTAGGACAAACTTTGTCATATAGTTCCAGGACCCAAGTGGTGAAACAGTCGAAGGAACAGAGAGGCGAGAAAACGATGGAGAAGGAAACTAGTCTCTGGTGTCCCATTTCCAGCCTAGTAACGTGTTTATCCTATAAAAAATAACAAGCCAAGGGAGACCATCAAGGAAGTATGGCATCATAGGTGTGTGCTTGCGTTTGTTGTACGTTATTTTCGGAATTGACCAAGAAGAGAGGCGCGATAGGAAAACCAGAATTACAGAATTGTCGTTAGAATATGTTTTGGAGAGAAAGCGTATATATAGATGTCAAACATCAAATCTTATCACGAATCCTTTTTGACTCATTCATTCGAAAGTAAAAAAAGACATTGCATATTAGCATTTAATGCAATTTGAAAGGCAAAAAATTACCATGAACCGTAAAATGCACAACCTACTACTTGACGAACGGATACTAAAACGAAACTTGGAAAGCGTTTTGGGGGTTTATGGAAACACGTTTTCACTTTTTCCATGTTCTTAATGTGGTACCATAGAGATGTACAGTAAGCTCGCAAAAACTTAAAACTTCCCAGGAAAACCAGAAATACGTTACTACAAATCATGTAGAATGTAAATGTAAGCACGGAATACAAAATAGGCAAAGAGAAAGTTGGAAAACATGTGTGTTGTTACACGCATGCTACACTGCAAGTAGTCCTTGCAAAATCTAGCTTACATTTTGCACTGGTCGCTACATATTCGGAATACTAAACTTGCTCCATTACAGCCCATTGTCGAGCTCCTTCTGAAAAGCTGATCGATGTGCCAACACACAAAAAGGATTTGCTATAGCTGCATGCTCTCCTACTCTTCAACAATCTTCTGCTTTGCATCCGGACGGATGGAAAAGCAAGTGAAAATCAGTATTAATCTCAGCAATCCATGAAACAAGCTCTGAAGAAACCCAGTCAGCATCAATGATGGCTTTGGTTGAAACTGCAAAGACTCAACCATTCCATGATGCTGACTTAACAGAAGTTTCTTTGTGCTTTCGCCTGTTCCTTTTCTTCTTCTTCTTCTTGATTGAATCTTTGTTACGCTGCTTTTGTCTTGGGTCTACTTACCCGTTTCATTATGCATAGAACTTGCTTCAAACTTACACAAAAATCAATTTTGTTTGTAAGTTGAAATACACTGCTTCATTCAGAGGACAGCATTGGCCTTTTTAAAGTTACATGATATGCATGCTGAATCGTATTCCAGCATTTTGGTATGGCTTGGGTTTAATTCCTAAGATCTCTAAATTCTAAATGAACATAACCGTAGTTACCAATTAACAACTACCTTAGTCTCTTATATAGGTTGCGTCTGCTTGTAAATGAAAATGTGTCGGTTATTTACACTCTTAATGACTTATTCTGCGTCGTCCCAGATAAAATTAACCTTCTTTCTCCATTCTTTCAACATATTCCAAGGCATGTCTTGTATTGTGTTGCCCGTCGCTCACTCCACTCTTCCCCTTTTGTGATAATGATCCTGGTAACATGTGCAGAAAAGACGTTTTGTGCCCTCATTATCATCACCATCTTTGGTTTCAAGAGCATCCTTCAAACAACTAAAGGAAAACGCACCGTCCTCCCTGTAACAGTACATCTTCTCAAGCTGTCTTGATTCTTGATGATCCCTTTCTTCCCCTAAATTGCCTGTGCTGTGCTGAATTTTCCCATTTATTCATTTTACTATATTACGGCAGTGCACTAATGTTAAAACAGCCTACATTCTTTCCCTTTCTTCTGTTTATCTAGTTACTAATACCTAGGACCTAGGTACCTCACTTTCACGTTCTTACTTGTTGTTAATATCTTTCAACATTCCTTGTATTGTAGCAATATTGCTTAAAGACATATAATATCTCATAGAAACCCAATCATTATTAGGTTGTCGGCTGCGTGCGGATGATTTTCTTGTCAGAAGCGCAAGTCGGGAAAACTGATCTACCTCGAAATATTTTGTAATCATTACGATTGCATACCACTAAGACATAATGATACATATTATAGTGCTATTTCAATTTATTTCAACTTTTATCATGTCTACGCTGATGAAGAGGTATGGTATAAGCATGATGTGTTTGCATGTGGAACAGCTTCCGTTTCCACAGGAACTTGTCTTCTGACTCTGTTTCTTTGCATCATGTCTTTCGAAAGTGGTTTATGCTTTATTCATTGTTAGGGACAGACAAGCCACTAGTTTTGCATAATCCACTGTCACTAAACTGACTGCGCTTGGCACAGTGTTTCCTCATATACATTTATCCATTTCTGACACTATGTGTTACTCGTTGTGTCTTCCTAAAAATTACTACGCCCTAACAGCTTCCGCGTGACTCTTAAGTGTTCCCTCATGATGTGTTATCCATCAGTTGCAACATAAGCATTATGATATTTAGGGAAGAATAAAATTGTGAAAGACAAACTCCTACATTTTCTTCCTCCATTCCTTGTTCCCTGTTTCCTAGAATGATAAAATAAGCCTTGGCCATACCTTTGGCACTACAAACGACATATAAAGTTAAAATATGAAAATGTAATTTTTTTTGTGCTTTTGGCTAATACTTTAGAGACCTGTTGGACAAAGACGTATTTTCGAGATCCGACCCAATATGTGTGGTATACCATCAGCCAGTTGGTACAGGAAACTCGCATTGGGTGGAGTTGCTACGTACAGAAGTTATTTGGGACTGCCTTAATCCGGATTTTATTACTAAGGTGGGCAATGTTTTCTGGTAAATTAATATGCTAATTGGATTGCAACTAAAGTGCGTCATTCTATTATACATAATGCAAATACAAGACTATTATATTGTTATGCAATTGAGCATAAGTTTGAGCATTTTATGATGAATTCACTGGAATAAATCCATTGTACGCCATCGTATCTTAAACTTTTAGATGAAAATATTGGAATAATATATAGTTTAATGTTTTATTGTAGCATTACAATAAAACGAAAGAAAAATAGCAAAATATGCCCGTTAAAGTGTTTTTAAGGGTATTATGTTCACCGCAATCAAATTGTATGCAAAGCTTAAAAGTGCTATTGCATGCATTTACGTATGCAAATTTTGTTCATTTGTATTCATTTCCATCTCCATTTCCCAGTTTTGTTTTTCTACTGTTTACCAAAGCAGGATTTTTGATTGTACTCTCCTCTTTGATACGGATTTTCCTCTGCCTGCTACTAATTTTTAACCTGATACAGTAAATCCCACTAAATCTTCGTAGTAAAACAAAGTTGGTTTTTTGTAATGGATAGTCGAACGAAAAAAAAACGAATTCTGATTTTTCTGCTGGCCGTTCCATCATTTTACTGACTATTTTGTAATTCCATTTTGAAGGTTACGCTTGACTACCACTTTGAAGAGGAGCAGAGTCTCCGTTTTGAGGTGTACGACATTGACAATCCATCAGCCACTCTGGATCTTCATGATTTCATCGGCTTTGCGGAATGCACACTAGGCCAGATTGTGGCAGCCGGCTACTCTGGCCTCAGCCTGCCACTCACCCAGAAAAAGAGTCGTTTCAATCCCAACAAAGGCTCCAAGCAAACAAAGCAGACAAGTAAAGGAAGGATCATCCTCATTGCCGAGGAACTTTCTCGTTTCAAAGAAGAGGTACCCGAATTCCAAACTTATAATATTTCCGCTATAGACTAGTAGCGTGCCCCAGCTCAGCACTCCTACGCTATTTTGTTTTGGAATGTATACATTTCATTTTTGGGTTAGACGAGAAATGTAGAGTTGTGAAAGGAACTTTTTATATTCTGATTTTTACCCTCCTGTCCCATCTCATCTTGTCTCTTTCTTGTCAAACGGATAGGATAAAATGGAAAGAAGGTTACCTTTTTCGTTCTTGGTTGGTTGTCACAACGGTGGCATGATATTTGCGAAAAGAAAGTTGTCTTGTCACTGTCCGTTCCACTTCGTCTAGTTTTTGGCACTCCGGAAAAAAGAATGACTGAAAAAAGTGAAGAGAGCGAGAGAGACAGAAAATCTTATATATTTTCTTATCGATTTCTTTTACACAAACGTCCATCTAGTTCCTTACTTAAAAACTATTCCATCTCTGAGGGTTACGTACAACATTTAGTTTTAGACTCCTTTAAATTTAACCCAAAGATCCTAGCACCAAAACTATCGTTTTACACTTTCGAGTTTTTTACACCACAAATCGATGTCGGAAACTAAAGGGCGTGTACTTGTTGTGGAGACATTTACGCAAATAGAGATAAAATGCAAATGAAGGCAGGAGATAAAAAATTGAATGCATCATGTGATAGCTCATCCTTTGGGGGTTATATTATGTACTTTTCGGTTTTCCAAAATAAACGCATCGTCATGATTTCCCGGGAGAAAGAGACGTTTTTAAAACGGCTTATATCCTACTTCAAAAATTTCGCTAAAAGGTCAAAGATTTAAGCAGTGAAACACTTTGTAGAAGAAGATAAGCGCCAGGCGTGTATATACAAAATAATTCAGGGATATTAAACTACAAAAACATCAGGGTTCAGGTTCTCATAAGGATGTATTGTAACGGTGGCTTTCTTAGGAAGCTTGAAGACGACATCAAAGTTGTTCGACGAGGAGCCTTCCACCTCAATTAGTGCTGCAGCCAACAAACTCAACATTAGTCCACAAACGCTAGGTCAAACTAAAGCTTAGAATTTGGGCATCAAAGCCTGCACTAAGCCGGAAGCACCAACCAGCAGTCAAGGATCAGAAGCAGCGAGGAAAATCTAGACCCCGATTTGTTTACAAAAATAATTTTCTAAGATCTAGACCAAAATCAAAACATGCTCCAAATATTCCACTAGCAAGAGATATCGAAACTGTTTGGGATTCATGTAAGGCAGGGTAGTCCAATCTACAAAACCCACACAGTTTACCCCAAGGTTTCAATACTACTTGAAAAAATATCACCACTAAAGTGGCAGCATGATCGGGAAAATCGGGATATGGGGTTCGAGCATAAGCCGAACAAGAACTTTGCAGTACTGGACACAAAGGCACCAATGAATCTTAGTTTATGTGAATATTGTTAAGTATTAGTTGCGCTAAATGCTAAATAATACTGTAGCTCAATAAAGCCTAAATGTTCCGAGATATCAGAATCTCAAAAATGTCTCTATAACAAGTACAAGCCCTTTACATCCAAAGTAGTAGATTAGTAATAGGTCGGCAAAACTTTCTTAGAAATTTACGGCTCAAGGCTACAAATAAATGTACAAGAAACTTCAAAATTAGCAGCATCAGTACTTTTCGTGTTTTGCGGTGAAAGTACAAAACAGAAAAACAGATGAACATGGTTTCAATGAAACCACACGTCTAGCATAAAGATTAAATGGGAATTCGTGCACCAACAGAGTTCAAAGTAAAAAAGAATCATCCTTCAAAGTACAGACAAACGTGCGCCGCAAACCTTACGACCAAGTCCACTTTTTTCGCGTGCTTTCCTCGCTCATTGCTTTTTCTCAAATAAAAGGTGAAAGAAAACTCAACATTCCCGTCGACAACATGAAAAACTACGCAGTACAAAGAAACGTGTAGCTATGTAGGTACTTAAGTTTCTGCAGGTATTTCTGAAAAGTAAGCAAGAAAGAAAGAAAGTTCACATGATATTATGATTAACTACAAAAGAACGTCTTCTACTTTCTTTAGCTGCATGACTGATGAATGACGACGATCTGTCAACTGCGACAATTTCTAATAACATTTCTCTCTTAGCAATATTTACGTTTTTGAGTTGAGAAAAATAATAACTTGGAAATAAAAATATATTAAGAGTATTGCACCTAATATCTATAATATGTATTTAACAGTCACAGTTGCAAAGTTGTAATGAATACAAATTCTTTCACGTGCACGTATTCGATCGCTTGATTCATTTCATTAATTCCTAACTTTATAACATTGCTTTCAAGTTTCAAGCATGCTTTTATGCTGAAAATGAATTCCTAGGAAACTGTCATAAAAAATTACTTAAGATCAAAAGAACCTATCATTTCTAATTATCTTTTTTTCATTCCAATGTTTTATTGTTTTATTTTATTGTTGTTCTATTGTTATATAGATATTATTCAATTTCCTTTGATCTTGATGAGCATCGCAAGACAAAAGAATATACGAGTCGGTCTGTCCTCATGTATTTCATCTTTTTGTCAGCCCACCAACTTGACCCCTTATAGTACGTCAACTCAAAACGACGCTCTCTTAAACCCATGCATTTATTCCCTATTATACTACCAAACGACGGACTGGGCCGTATCAAATAGCGTTACATAATTTATGAACAGACCCAACATTCTTACAACTTTTACTTAAGATCTACATCGTCAGTTTTTTTCTTTTCACCTGCAAGTATCACTTTTTGCTTACTTTTTGCTCTGGTTATTCCGGGAAAAACAAGAAAACTTGGCGTCTCAGTAAAAGCAGAAGCAGTAGCTACAACAAAAAAACTTCCGTCTAAAAACAGTATGTACTATTATGCTTTTGACTTTTTGAGCGTACATGTACAAGGGAAAAAACTCAAAAGAGAAAACGGCACATTAAATGAAAGATAGGGTAGCCTACTAGACAACAATGCCATAATATTTATTTTCTGGTACAGCAGCGTCAGAAGTAGGATCAGCTTCACGATCAAAGGAAACGAGGAGAAATGACTTGCTAAAAGGTCGTTCTATTAAAGCCATTATTTATTTTCTGTGTCTCCCATCCTTGCGTTTGGGATGACGGAAAATGGAATTTAGGAGCATATGCCGGACAAAGCAAGGATCTGAGACATTTATAATAATGGCACTAGGAAGCCCGTGAAGGGTAAGAAACGAACCGTGAGATTAGGTCAAAAAGAAACCACAACAAAGCAAGACAATAACGTGGAACATGGATTTGTTTTCTGAAGAGATATGGTTCGAAACAGCGGGTGGAAAATTCACATCCTACTGCAAGTAAAGAGAATTCTCATACACAAGACGTGTATGTTTAAGGAAATATTTTTCGGTTACAAACTTCAAGTTGCGCCTTTCATACAAAACACACATTAGACATAAAGACCGCTGATAATGATCCTGTACTATCTTCGACAAAGCAATTTCATTACTGCCAGCCAAAGTCGAGTTTTGGGAGTCATATACCATTTCATACATTATAAGATGTCAAATTTTCTCTTTCCAACAGGTCACATTGAGACTGAAAGGCCATGGGCTGGGCAGTAGCCGTTGTTGCATTTTTCCCTCGTCCATATTCTACATTTTAAGTAAGGTAAACGAGGACGGCAACTACATTGTGGTTTATCGGTCAGAAGGCGCTCCAGGAGATATGCCATCCTGGTTACCCGTGACCATTTCTATTCGAAGTCTGTGCAACGGAGATAAGGACAGAGGACTTCAGTTTCATTTTTTCCAAGAGGGATTCAACGGATACCACAGCAGTCTTGGTTACGTACTCACATCCGTTAACCGCATGAAAGCTTTGGCAGGGACTCGTGTAAAACTTGTCGGCAAGAATGGAAAGGTATGTGTGCATGGGGTGAATTAAATTTTTTGAATTACAGACAACTTGAATTACAAAACGTATATTTACAAATGAAAAGGTGGTAAATTGCAAAAGCAATTATTTGTCTATTTTCCGTATTTTTTCCTATTTTCCTATATTTCCATTATTCAAAAACACATTGTCACTCAAATGTAAAATATTAATATTATCGAATAATATATGCACAAATACACTACTAGTACCAGCTTTTCATTCATACATCAGGAATATTTCTAAATGCAAGCTAACAACATTAAATTTTACTTTTGCCTTTGTTTGAATTAAATCAATATTACTACTCCAAAAACGAAGAAGACTTCATGAATCATGATGACTAATGCTGTCAGATGAGTACTCACACAATAATTTAGCACAAATTTCCAAGTTACTTGATCAAATTTTTATTAATATATAATAACGCTGTCAGTATTCCACTGCTTTTATGAATTCCGGAACACCTTTTTTATGTAAAGTTTTTTAAACACCTATATCCAGCACAATTTCAGTTTTGCACTTCAAACTTGACTTAACATGACACAAATCTTTCAAATCAACTCATTTATTGAACTATTGAAAATTAAATTTGAGAATTGTATTATTGTATCACAAGAAATGTATATTTTTATGGTAGTGGTAGTAGTGTTGACATGCCAAACCATGTTTGCAGTATTGTTATTTAGGTGTGTATATAAGGAATAGAAAACGTCAAACATAGGTAGTACAGCAAAAATTGAGCTTATAATTCTGAGTACACGGAAGTTATCAATCAGCATCTTTATAAATTATTTTAAAATCAGAGCACATTGCTGGAAAATCGAGTTCTGTTCTGTTGAGCTGATTTAAACAATTACATTCCATTAATAACCAGCAAACTGGAATGAGCGACAATTCAAAAGACCACAATCTCTTATTTATGGACTAGCAATTCTTTTCTGGTGTTCATTTAGTAGTTAGTGTGCTAATAATGAAAGCCATACTCTATACTCGATAAACCTCTTACCAAAAGGTATGTCAGAGTGAGATAACGAAACTCCATTGGAGTCATATCCGGCCTTGAAACACCCAACCTTGCAAAGACCTCAGTCTATTAATCTATTAATGTTTCAGGAAAAGCAACGTGGCACTATAGAAATCGACCAGCCTGAAATTTCCCAAATTTTCACATTTCTGGAGTACATTGGTGGTGGAACTCAGATTCACTGTTGCTTTGCCATTGATTTTACTGCTTCAAACGGCAATCCGTCTGACCAGGATTCTCTGCACCACATTTCTGAAATTGTGGACCGAACAAATCCGTATGAACAAGCTATTCAAGCTGTGGGCGAAATCATTCAGGACTATGACCCGTCTAAAATGTTTCCCGTTTACGGATTCGGCGCAAGAATACCTCCAAATGGGGACGTTTCCCACAATTTTCCAGTAACATTGTCCGACTCACCTTACTGTCATGGCATTCCTGAGGTGTTGGAAGCTTATAGGTTCGCGCCATATCTGCTAAAATACTTATATAGTTCCCTTTTGGGAATTTGTTGCATTAGTTTGGGGTGTTTGTGTGAGGGTCATTGTTGCTGTCATATCAAAACACTAATTAGTATTCATCTTATCATGTTCTTTTATAGAAGCTGCATTCGTCAGATCCAGTTATACGGTCCTACGTAAGTTGAGCTAGATATATACTTTCATGATGCGATATTTTTGGATGTTTTGTGTGCTTTGCGTTTTCAGCTCTGAATATTTCATATTTTTTAATCTGGAATTGCATGCATCTTTTATGCATCTCCTTGTGCATTCATACTAGTAGTAGCACAGCATAAAACCACTCTGACTTTTTCATGATTCCATCTCTTGCTTTCCCCTAGAAATTTTGCACCGATTATCAAAAACGTAGCTGCATTAGCCAAACAACACATGGACGGGCAACATTACTATGTGCTACTCATAATCACAGACGGGATTA
The DNA here is from genome assembly GCA_029691765.1 of Entomobrya proxima. Lineage (NCBI taxonomy): Eukaryota > Metazoa > Arthropoda > Collembola > Entomobryomorpha > Entomobryidae > Entomobrya > Entomobrya proxima. The sequence goes on along the minus strand of CM056170.1, from coordinate 23,049,551 downwards.
TTACGGACATGCCTGATACAACAGAGGTGAGTAAAAGTAACTGGAATATTTATTAAGCATGTTATATGGTGCGTATGGAACTTAGCAGGTATTGGCTACAATATCACTACAAATGTTCCCTTGCTACTATTTTACCTACGTTAATTACAAAGCATAAACGCAAAACTATAAAAATCATGAATAGATGTAGATATACAATGGCTTCAAATATTTTTGATTTTTTGATATGATTTCGTATGGCTTAATTTAATGCAGGCTATTGTTGAAGCTTCTCGATTACCATTGTCCATAATCATTGTTGGGGTCGGTTCGGCAAACTTCCAGCAAATGGACATTCTGGATGGTGACACCGTTCGTCTCTCGGCAAATGGTGTGTACGCCGAGCGAGATATAGTGCAATTTGTTCCATACCGGGATTCCCGTTCATGGATGGCAACAATATGTCCCGAAATTGCGGGAAAATGGAGCAGCAGTTACGATAGTACTAGTCGGTTAGCCAAAGTCAAGCTTGCCAAAGAAGTACTTGCCGAGATACCTGATCAACTGGCAAGTTTCATGAAAAGTCGGAATATTGTGCCAATGAAACGGCAGCCTTTGCCATGCACTAGTCAGCAGCCTACTTCCTCGGCCTCTTTGGTGGCTGGGGTGAACGGAGAAAGCTCATCTACGGAACCATCCGCTCCGCCACAGGAAACACCACAGAAGAGCAATGCAAAAGGAAGAAAGCACAGTGCACAGCTACTCAAGCAGCAATCTTCCCAGGACTCAACGGCTGCAAAATCCAGCCACACAAATAATAACAATAACTCATCGGCTGTACAAACGGCAACAAGCAAATAACTGACAATTGTCAGTATTTATTTTCTATACCGTACAAGGCAAGGTAATGTATTCAGGTGTGTTTCGAGTTTACTGGGATTTTTTTTTAAATCTGAGCTTTTCTACAGCTTCTTCAAAACGCTTTCGATTTTAAAAAATCATAAACATTTTCATTGCTTGTTTTGGAAAAGTGCCATTCAAAACGTAATGACACTGACTTTATATAATTTTGGTTTTATGCTTTGTTCATAAATGTTTCGAATTCGCAGGTGAATAGATTCCATAATATTGATTGTTTATAAACTATTGGCTAAAGAAACATTAACATTAGTAGTATGCAGTGTTCAAAATTTTGATATGTAGTCTCAATCTATCAGCTAGTATTTTGTGGAAAATTGACAATCAAACTTCCCGTTTCGAAGAATAAAATTATGCATTTAAGTTAACCACGAGACAAGGTAAGTGACTAAATGACTAAAAATTGTTGACTACTTTTGTCTTAATTAGGTGTCCGGCTCTCTCTCTCAGTTGCTTTTTGTGGTAGTTGGTATTAAGTTTTAAATAAGTGTGGTTCAATACCGCGTAGGTAGCTTACTTTCAATCACTAATGTAATTTCAATCATTAAGGTCTGTGAATGTAAATATCAATCAGACGGAACTAGACGATTTCGGGATTTAGTTTAGATTGTACCTGAAAAACTGAATGTAATAGCGACATAAATTATAAGAAATAATCTGAATATTCAGATAAGATTTAGTCAGGGTAGACCATACTTTGGTGTGAATGGTTATCTTATAGGTAGTTCACTTTCAGAAAAAATATCGTCGAAAGCAATAATGAAATTGATAAATTTGAGCATATAATGATAGTTCATGTCTCGCTGAGGATTTAGCCGACCTTAAAAATAATAAAATGAAGTAAACGATATAATATAACTTTAGTGATTTAGTATTGTAAATAAAGTGTTATATAAATTTATTGTCAGGTCTGAGTTTGTGGGAAAGGAAATTCTATGAAAGATTCAGGCTGTGATTTTGATGAATGAAATCCTAAATACAATAAACTGCATTCCAAACTGCAATGGCATTTGTAAAAAACAGAAATTAAATTGTTAAGCACAGAAGAAACGCCTGGTAAATGAATTTAACAATAAACTTGTTGGCCACGCAAGAAAATTGGCCAAGTAATAATTGTTGTTCTGTTGTAAATATGTTAATATGGTATTTTTGTATCATATCGTCTATGTGATAATAAAATGCCGTAAAATAATCTGGAAAGGCTTAAAATTTTATATGAAATAATCATCGTGGTTTTGCTTTAGCATTTATTTCAGAGTCAAGTTAAACCTAGGAATACCTGGGAATATAATTTTGCACATTTTCTGTTTTTTTAAATACTAGAACCTGTAATTTCCCATACCATAATTTAAGCACCTGAGGCAGTGGCATAACATCACTCCAAATCCTTTCATAAACCTTAACTGCTTCGCTAAACTTTTTATGAAAAACTCTGTCTTAAGTCTCAACACAAAACCAAGGACTTTTGGACTTCAAAAGTTTGAATGGACTACACACTGAACGTACTATGTATGAACATTGTTGTAATTTCGCCATTCATTAGCCTCCCTTTCCGTGTTCTTTGTTCGCTCTGTCTCATTTATTAGTAGACAAACGAAGTTTGCATACTATTCGGATTGCTCACTTTGTCTGTTCCGGGTCCGTCCGCCCGTCGCCCCTAAAACACCCCTTAGAAATGGAATTTTTGAATTCTGTTTTTTTGTAAACGGTAGCTCTCAGCATGATCTGGTGCCTGGTCTAAAAACATTTTCAAAAATTGCACCAGAAGGCGCTTCAAAATTGAAAAAAGTGTATAACTCCATTCCCTTACAACTTTTTTCAATTTGTTTTCTGGAATAGATTCCTTAGGTCCTACTGCATCTATTGGCACCCCAACTTTTCCCCAGCGCACGCCCCCTGGCGGCCAAATTTAAAAACGCCATAACTCTGGTCCCTTAAGACTTTTTTGAGTTCTGTTTTTTGGAATGGGTTTTTTAGGCCCTACTACATCTATTGATACCCCAATTTTTTCCCTGCGCACGCCCCCTGGCGGCCAAAACTTTAAAGTCATAATTCGGAAATTCGGATCTTTACGACCTTTTTAGTTCTGTTTAAAAAAATATCTACGTTTGTCTACTCTGTCAACATTTACAAAGGTTTATTATATTAATGACAACGAGTTTAGTAGCACTAGAGTATGTACAATGTAGTACATACATAAACGTAACCGTGAGCATCAGGTTTTGCGAACTTCAAACTTAAGCATAAAAGGGGTAGTCACACTAAACCCGAGAAAACACTTGTCCTCTACACGTGCTTTCCCTCCTTTTTTAGTCCACAATCCTTTACATTATTCTAACCAGTCATCAAATAAATTGGCGGGCAAAACTTCACTGGAAACAAAAAACTGTTTGCCCTAAGGCATTATGACTTTTTCATAATTGAACAATAATAGCTTTGAGAAAAATTATTCTATCTTCTAGAGACTTTCATGATAACAGGGATAACTAATATGCCAGCTAATATTTGGAAAAACTTTTGTGTGACGTTCCCCTGGAAACTAGGTGTGTATACCTATTAAAGTGTTGCAGGATTTTATTGGTGATATTTTAATCTAATGTCGACTTAATATAATACCCTCAAAAATCTTTGAGATAAACATATTATGTAACGCAATGGTCCGTATACGAAGCACATGACATGGTTAACGCACAATGTTAAGGTTACCTTCATGTATAAGTACACAAATAAGTGCATTCGTATTTGTCAGCCTCCATATTATTAAGTTCCAATATTCTATATAACGTATAAAGTCTGACGACATAACAAATACATATATTCATCTCATATTTGCTTTGATCCTGTTCCTATCCATGATAAGACTACCAAATAATTGGGACAATATGTTGTCAAATGTTACACGTAGTAATGGCAACACTGACAGCGAACAATTTCCAATCATTGTATCCCGGTTTGTAATTTACTGAGGGTTGAAAAGATGTGAAGACTGCATGTGACGCACATAATTAATGTCGTCGCCAAAGAATTGGTGATGCGATTTTTATGAGAAGACAAATAACGCAGTGAGAATCTCACTGTGAGATTCTTTCAACATGTTGTGTGTACGTGTTAATGCGTTTTTCTTGGCTAAACACACATACTAGAGACCCTATGGATTAACCCTATTGAGTTCTAGCCCAATGATATACCGTGCGACACCTGGTTCTGAGTTAAATGTTTACCTAACTAACGAAACTAAAGTTCATTTGTTGATATTAGAAACTGGAGTGCATGAATTTTATCCTCAAATGTCAAAACTTAATTATGGTTTGGCGGATTTCCTTCAAACTAACTGTGCACACACTTTGGTAACAATAAAGTTACACTTTACACAGTTATTGACTTCAAGGTTACGATTTGTTGTCACCTGCAACATCCTCTGCAATACTTAGGTAAGTTTGCTTTTGCTATTTTTTTATTAAGTGGCTAGATGATTAATTTATTATGCTACTAAATGACTTGAGAAAATCTTTAAGCAGTAGCTGATGGTAATAAGTAATAACGTTTAGCAAACCTGATTAAATACCACAAGTCATAAATTAATAGAGAATTTCCTTAGTTTAGTCGAGAAAACATGTTCATTAATGTGCAGCTTTATGTGAATGTGTGCTTTGTAGCAGCAGTTGGATTTATAGATGAAAGAATACTTTATGGCAAACAATATATTATAACGATGTTATATCCTAGTGAGTCCTATATGTATATCCTAGTATGATATTTTATTAATGTTTTATGAGCCATATTTATCTTGATTTTAGTCATAAGTTTTTCGCACACATCCAAATTACGTACTACTAATCCGGAGTTCTTCAGCTTTTTCTTCGATCGCTTATCGACAGAAATGTTAAAGGAATACATCAATAGAAGTATGGGAAGAATAACGTATATATTATAGGCGTTTTGCAAATTCTAAAGAAGAAAATAAAGGAAGTTGCCACAAAATGTTAACTTAGCTAATGATGTGAAAACATTGAGGGAAAGGAAAACAACATATTTTCCTATCTTGTCCCACTGCATTCGTCCTTCTAGTTCTGAATGCTATGCTGTTTTGGAAAAATCAACTAAGGCTTGCATCGTCAGTCCGCGTACAAAATTCATTTTGTTTTGAAACAAATAAGCAAACAAACATCAGTTGCATGTATTGTCCTAAAAAATAAAATCAATTGTATATAGATTTCAGGAAAAAAATATAACATGGCGACAAATTCCAAATTGGCATGCTTACTGGAACTTAGTTTTAGACGCCAGTATAACTGTAGAATACTTTCTAAAACAGGATTTTAAACAAAGCGGAGCAATTAATTTTTGTAACAATTGGATAAAGTTAAAGGCATTAATTTTTATGGATTTTTAGAGCACCCCAGCTATAGCCGCGCGGATCATACACGGAAGTGAATACACAGTAGTAGTACTTCTTTTCATGAGCACTATAAAAACTTCTTATTAAGTCTTAATCATGTCTTACATGTATCTGTCAAGATTTTTGGCTCAAGAACAATGAAGAATTGATTTAGAACAACTTATATTTTTATTATTAGGTATTCAGGTTAAACTAGTGATCGGAATTTTTTAAATTCAGAACCGCACATTTTCTGTTCATATTCATGCTACAAAGTGCTATTCGTAGCTGACCGTGTTGGAGCCATTCTTTCGTTATCATGCAAACATTCCTGTTAAGCATCATCCGTATCATATTATTAGCATATTATTCTGCAGGAGAGCCACATTTAAAGATATCGTTGTCCGCCTGTTTGTCTGTAGATTTTATTTTTAAACCATGCAAACATGCTCTAAACCTTGCAAATATGCTCTGAATCGTGCAAATATCGTCTTTAGTAGCGCGCGTCTCTTCATGGTTTACCATTAATGCTTATTATGCTTTCACTTTCACCCTACCAAGATTCAGTAGCCCGTGTTAGATTACATCCAGTATAAACCTTGTTTCTACATGTCCGCAAACATGCTATAAACTCGTGCGCAAACACCGTCTTCCATAGAAAGTAATAGCTCTACAAAGTCAAATAATTTTACGTAATTTCTAGAAGGAATAACATCAGGAGCGGCAATAAAACGGAATACTCCGTGTGGTATGATAATATGCGTTATTATTAAGTAGTGTTAGCTACTTCTTAACCTTTTCCATGTCTTCTGTCCGTCCGACTGTGGCGCAATTATCATTCAAACGGCTCAACCAATGTTTTTCAAACTTGGTTCGCAAATGTCCTTTGCTATGATAGGAAGAACTCTTTTGATTTTGTTCCGAATCGGTTGATTCCTTGGGGGTCAAGTTGGGGTGAAAGGTTATTTGGTTATTTATGTAGTGATCCTGGGGTCAACAGACAAAAAATCTCACAAATTTATTTTATTTATGAATTCATAAATCTCATTTATCATAATTAGGTAATAATAAATAAAAAAGTTGAATATAAACCGTTAGCAGGCGAAATACACGATTATAACGTTAACTACCTTAAAAAGATGGATAACGCTACTTTTTTACTCGGGTATTGCCGTTTATTATTATAGAATGATGATGTGTGCCAGCATATTATGTTACTACCACCAGCTGTCGGAGTATCCTGCGGGAAGGATTTATTGACTTTCTTGGAATTTCATCATCACCAGCTACCGTCTCATGAATCATGTACGGATGGACACAGCATAAAGAAAACGTAGATAATGATAGTGTCTGTGGCTGTCCAAGAGAGCAATAAAAACAACAATAACTGGCTAAAAAGAACGTATATTTATTGAGCAGTTGGTTTCCTCGTATGTGCTTTGCAAAGTATTTGGTATACTTTCTTGGGAAATATTTATTCGCACGTAGACAAAGCATTAAGTTAAGCGAAAAGCAAACAGTTTGTTTTTTATTGGTCCATTGCGGGTCAATATAACTTTTCGCTAGAGAAAGAATGCAACAAGAAGAAAGGCGGTGGGTGATCATAAAATATTTCTCGGGGAGAGCCATAATTTGTGACTAAATATTCCCCTGGCCTCGAACAGAATGCCTACCTCCTGCAAAGAGTTTTCTCCTCTTTTGCTTTTATTAAAGTCTTGCCTGCCGTCATCACAGATGGACGTTTAGGATCAACAATGAAAGTGGAAAAATGTTGAACCAGAGAATATTGAGTGTGCTTGGTTGGAAACTAGAAGAAAGGAAATAATGTAATATCTTTTTGTGAAATAGGAACAAAAATCGATATAACTTTTCCTCAAAATTTACTTCAAATCCAAGAAAAATGGAACTCTCTGGGTTTTTGGTGCGTATGTATACGCAAAAAGTAAAGTCAACGTATATCTAACACGGGTTTGCTTATAGCTTTTATTTTTCACGAGACAATTGTATCTGACAAGAGGAATCCGAATTCCCGTTTACTCTTCATTATTTGAAGATACGTCTGAAAATAAGCACAAAAATATGAACAGCAGGAAACAATTTTTCAACCTCACTCAAACATCATCATCATTCCAGTTCAAAGCAACGTACGACATTATTGGAAAGACATTTATGCTTGAACCGAATCGGCGAGGAAAGGTGGCTAGTGCCCCGAATAAAATATTAAGAATCCATCATCGTTAAATCCATATTGTATTTAACAAGCGTGTGAGATTTTACTCTTTAGTCTTTTATGATTTGATATTTTATGGGTTTTCAAGATGTAAAGCTAAAGACAAATGAGATTTCGGGTAAGTCTTTTCAAGATGCTTATGCACATATAAAATGTGGGAGAAAGGAATTCAACAGTAAAAGTACAAAAGAAGCAGTCGATTTTGAACAAAGTGGCCTTTCTAGACGAGGCATACTTTTACTTTTGCTACTTTTTACACTTTTTGTTTCGCTCATATTTGCAATCAAAAAGGAAAAACTACTCATGTCGAAGGAAATAGTGAAGTAGTAGCAAGACGTGTGAGACCTTAAAAGTACACAACAAGGCATGTTTCAATCTGGCATCTCGTTTAAATTCTGAATTATGCGCATAAATAAAGGAAGACAAAGGCGCGTGAAAATGGATGTTGCTTGAGTGAAAAGTAGTAAAAAAGTATGCAAGCGGGTTACGAATACAAAACAGTAAAATAGGAAAAAATACCAACACGTGCACACATTGCTTTCCAAGATAAATAGGAAATGCCAGACCTTGTGCATCTGTTGAGTTATACACGCTTACGCCTTATGTAACTTACGGGGCTAAAACTCCAGAAAAAGAAGTGAAAATTTTAATGGGGAAAGTGTTTAGGAGTAGGCTAGAGTGTAATTTTTTGGTTGTGTAGATGAATATTTTGGTATGAATATTCTGAGAGATTGCTTCCCATTCTATTTACAACTTACATGCAAAAAGTTTTTACTGTTACACCGTCGCATGCGGATAATGACTAGCATTGTGAAAGTGTTTTCTCCGTTTTTACTTTCATAATGAATTTGCGTGAGTGTTCCCTACTCCATGTACGAAACCCTCTAACCGTTTCCATGAAAAAGGTATAATGAAGATTCTTGAAAAAAGTATTTTAAAATCCCGTTTTATATGCATGAACTCGTATCTAATATTTAAACTAGCATATGAACTAGCATGTATAAAACCCATATATGACCGCTCACAACATACGTGTATACTCGATTTGGTGTTGGTTTATACTAAAAGAATATGATATTGACTTTCACGCAATACACTCATCAACCATCCCGTTGTCCTAGGGTTTCCTACTGGTTATCGACCCTTTTTGCTAAAAAAAATACAGCAGTTGACAATAGGTTTCCCTTCTGCTTTCATCTTCTCGTTTCTTTGTATCACCTGACTTATCTTTATGGACTCTGGTTCTCTGCTTTCCTCCACAGAACTTTTCTATGCGTTTCCCACTTTTTTGTTCAGCAAAGTCGGACTGCTGATAGTCTATTTGTTTCCTTCCTTTCACTTTTCTATGAACTTTATTCAAAGTTTCTCGGATGACCATTTTCTCTTCATAATTTTATATTTTATTATTACGTTGATATTCTATCTGCTACACGAACAACCAGAACAAAAGAAATAGGTAGGAACAAGTGGAAGTCGAAATGCTTGTTTCTTTGCTTTTCTCTTGAAACTCGGCAGTTTTCCAAGTACCATGATTATATTCTGTATTCATGCAAATACTTCTATATTAGGGTTATTGTGACTGTTATTACTATCCCGCAACTCCGAGTTGCAGAATGGAGGATGATAATAATGATGATGGCTCTCTATTCTCAGCTTTTGCAGGCGGAACAGCTTCCGCTTGCACAGGAAGTCGCCTTCTCCCATTCTAGCTATGACTGGCTTTCAAAGTGCCTCATGCCTTATTCATCGGCCGAGGCAAGCAAGCCACTTATTTTGCATAATCCACAAACACTGTCACTTGGAACGCTATAATGTATTCTTTTTTATGACTCCCTTTACCTCCAAACATCAAGATGTTTCCTTTATGCAGTTTCACCCACAATATCACATCATCGAAGAAAATTGTTTGTGTTCCTATTTATGTCACGTAAACTTACTAAATGACATTACAAAAGTGTACAGAAAATTGTTTTGTGATAATGTAAACACCAATAGCTCTTTTTAAACTACATCATAACATCACTTCTTCAAAAGCCTGGTTACATTACGTGTTCGACACAATAATCTATTTTTAGAAATATTCAAGCTTCTTTGAGATTAAAGAATTGAAACACAATTGCCTGTATGCAAATACAATCCGATCTTCTATTTGATTCTCAACTAGGCGGATTTTTAATAATCCATAAGTGATTGATACACTGTTGTTCCTGAATCATTGCAATATCTGTTTTTCATGATAAATAATTATTTTTATCTAGATATTACTTGTACTCTGTCACTGACATGAAACAATCAAGTGTCATGAATTCTACTCTGTTAATGGAGTTCGCTTATTTATGAACAAACCAGAAGTTATGCATAGCTTCATTAAGCTCCAATTCTGTTCAAAAACAAAACTTAAAACCCCTAATACCCCCAAAGTATAAGAAGAATCAATCGACATTTCATATATGATTGGGATTGCTAGCCTAGTTATGAAATGGCTCAATTTTGGAAGCCTAAAGATAACTTGTGTAAATTACGCATTTAACTACACTGAATAAAATGCTAAAGTTATCAGACAGAGTCGAATTTCCTTTCACTGTCGAGTTCCGTATTCCTTTTAGTCTATTGTATATTGAAAATTAAATCAAGTCCATTCTATACAGATAATAGTGTCGATTTTTGAATAGCCGTCACCAGTGTAGTCCATGTTTGCACGCATGTCCAAAATGTTTATTAATTATAAACACGTCTGGCTGGACAATGACATAATGCAAGACGGCACCCTGCGGCTAGTGAAAGGAGCAACATCGCGATCTAAATTTGAATCTGAATAATGCTTTGAATTTTGAATAGAAAGGTAAAAGCTGATTTTATAATGCGAATAACATCAGCAAATAGCCGCATGAAGCAGAATTATTATAATTACAAACGTCAAAACTAGTAACAGTCAATTTAAAAAAAATACTTTTAACTCAAAGATATCTCGTGACGTTGTATGCTTATTCAAATGTCAAGAGATTATAAAACTGTCATGTTTAAATATTCTAACAACAGGCAATGTAGTTTGGGAAATACTCCTACTATTGGACTCAAGACATAATATATGTTAAAAGTTTTTTTGCAAACTTGAAAAATATATATTAGAAGTAATAAAACGAAGAATTCTCTCAGAACTTTTATTTAAAATGTATTGTTTGAAGCTCAGCAAGAGTATATGTAGTAGAATCCTCTTTTTAAAAGAGTGAATGTAGTCTCTTTCATAATCCAGGAAAAGCTTGTCGCTACGGGGCAGGTAAAATATCAAAATTTGGGTACTGTCCAATTCAAGGTTTGTAATGTAATTGTGTAAGTCTATCTGTCCTGTTTTCTGATGCCAGAAACTTTTGCAACATCCATTGTGACATTCACTATACATATCCATCATTTCTCCCTTTTGGAAGAAAAGTTGAAACTATCACAAAATAATATGTACTGTTTGGAAATACAGAAAAAAGGAACAAGTCAGGGATAACAAAAATAACTTTATTTTCCTGATTCTACTATTGTGGTTTCTACTCTGTCCCATTTCATTCCTGTCGATTTCCCCTTCCTTTTTCTCTGCCTTATCAAATGAAGCGGATAAAATAGGATTTAATATAAAACCCACCTTTCAGTTTTTCTAGCATTAGGTTTTGGGATGTGTATATGCGGTGATATTGTGATTGGATATATACAACACAAAAATGTTATCTTGTCACTGTCGGTTTCACTCCAGCTAATAATCTCAAGAAATAACTAAAATAGAACTAGGAGTTTATTACAATAATAGTTACAAAAATAGGGTTTTACATATCGACATTTCGTTGTAACCGCCCACCCACTTTTTCCACCTACCAAACCAAAATAAACTTGAAAATATCTATTTTAGCAAGTAAATATTTGTCTTTTATTCGTACACCACTATACATATTACACAATATACTGTCTTTACATAACAGCATTTTAATCTTGAAGCAAACATACTCATGGATCACAGTGTGGAATCAAATTTTGAACATTATATATAACTCCAGTTCATGAATACTTATGGTGAAATGTTAGCTGTCAAAATGGCACAAAAACTCCTATAATTCAGCCGTACATTTTCGAAAAATTTGCCAAAATTTCAACTTTCAGTTCAACTTTCCCTCTAGGAGATGCTTCTGGCTTCTACCATCATTTAGCATGCTATATATATAGTTGATGTGTTCAGTTTGCCTCAAGGGAGTCAATTTGAAGCTCCGGTTTCCAATCCAAATTCGAGTTGTGGGAGTAGCAGCTTTTATTTCATTTTCATGCTCAAGGCTTTGAAATACAAGTTATGGAAGAAGTAGGTAACTGTGAACAAACTTTAGTTTGATTTCCCGGAACGGGACACCACTTACAACCAAAAAGTCTGCCATAAAAGCGACATACCAGAAGGTAGAAAAAGAATCAACTTGTCTGGTTTGATACATTGATACTTTTCCTGTTTAATCTTCTACCTAAACCGTTCAGTATAGCTATAGAGTTTGATCCATGATCTTCTTTGGTGTAAAGCATGGAGCATTAGTATGGGAAGAATGGAAAGTAGCTCTAGACGTCATGAAGAATGTAAGGGTGCAAAAATCACATAATATTGCACATCCTTGGAACTATCCATCTAACATGACTGAATAAAGAAAAATTAAGTCGATTTCCGGAGAAAGTCCGCTCTTGCTTCAACTCAATTATATTTTGCAAGATGATTGATCAAAGTCGGTATTATAGATATCAAAACGATTCAGCGTATTTATTGTAAATAGCTAAACATTTGTCGCATGGAAGAAAATTTCTAGTCATTCGAGCAAATATTAAAGACCGGTGGTTATCATAACCACCAGCTCTTTTTCAACTGCGCCTCAGAACTTGTATAAGGTTCTTTACATTTTAGCTGTAGTAGAAAATCGATAAAAATAAACAAAGTGAAATGATTAGTCATTAAAACAATGTAGAGAAAGTCAAAGCTTTAAAAGTAAGCATACCTAATATACACTCAATTATTTTTTCATTCTAAAAAAATATGGTTTCGACTAGAATTCGGTAATAAATTTCATCGCACGTAAATAATATATGCAATGCAGTCTGTATAAGAACTTTTCCGGAAAATAATCAGAATATAACAAAGGTACGAGTATTCTTTAAATAAATCAAACAAGTTGTGTTTGTTCTCCCATTCTCCAGAATAGAAGATTTTGCTTGTTTTCACAAAGAAAATGCTTGTGTAGTCAAACAAAACGAGAGAGAAACTAAAACAGTTTTTATACGTATTGTTGTATTGCAATCAGTCTCTTTTAAACCTGTTCACAAAGAAAAGAGCATCTAACCAGATTGCTTTCAACCATCGAGATACCCGAAGGCTTAGCAACAATGATCACAAGAAAGTATATTGGAGATCATTTTTCCACGTCTCATTCAGAAAAGAAAGTATCTTAAAGAATTAACTTTGATCAATCTGCTTAGCCTTTTCTAGCTTCTAAGGATTATTTGGGCTCTTCAGAGACCACCGAAAATTATCATTATGGACATACATACTTATGAGCTTCATTCATAAAAAACGAATGGGCTCCGTTGCCATAATATTTCATCATTGCAGGTACATGAGAAACTCGTCGGACGTACAAGGTTTCTAGTGTATGCGTATTTGGTACACATAGTGATGTGCTATAGTCACCTAGATACATATAATCTTTATGGTTGATGGTCAGTATTAATTTTCTTTTGATGATGATTGGAAACAGTCGTTGAACAGAACTGTTCCATTTGCCAGAAAAGCGAAGGGAAAATCAAGTGCATTCTGTATTTTGGTACTTAACCATTGGATAAAAGCATCACCAACTGTTCCCTTTCCACATTTTCCAAAGTAAACTGGGCTTCCAAGGAAGTAAGCTGTGAGCTTGAGCCCGGAACTTGATTTTACCTCTTCAAGCCCTCAATGACGGGGACTTGCAGTGGTATTAAAGCATGTGAGTTGAATATGGATGGTTATCCCGTCCTTAAGGGGGAAACACTTTCTCCTCGTCTGGACTCCAGCAGCATAATCGTTGTTTGCTACTATGCTAGCTCAGATATATCGAAAGTGTTTAGCTAGACAGCGTGGAACCGGCCATTCTTTTCACAAGCTGTGAAAACGAAAGACAGGAGCAACTTGTTAGAAATATTAACTTTGGCTAATGATGTGAAAACAAGAGAGAAAGAGACGAGCAAAAACATCAACTTTTACTTTACTCGTAACTTGCACGGTTGCACGTTTTTTCTTTTTCTCTCTGCCTCATCGCTCATTCGCTTAAAATATAAAAGTTTTGCTATTCTCCCATCTCGATGTAAACTCACGGGACAAGAAACTAATTCTTTTGAACTGAGCTATAAATGCATATAGTGGGACTCGACTAGGAAAGAGTATTAAAAAGTTTACTTCTGTTCCACATTTTTTTGTCTTGACTTTGAACTGATCCTTATGTTGTTTACTTGTTGTTGAATTCCAAAGAAAATATGTACAAGCTAGCTTTTTCTATTCATTTCTGTTTCTCGCCGTTGATGTTGTCGATTTTGATAGAAAAACAAACCGTGAATCGACACAGTACAGCACATATAGCTTCTTCACGTTTTGGTATTAAGTCGCTTGTAAATCCTCTCTTCTACCTAAAAAATAAAAAAATAGTAAGTCAATACTTGACTTATGTGTCTGATAGTCTGATGAAAGTTCCATGCAGTTCTGCTTCTACTATCGAGCCAAACTTCACACACTTGAAAAAGGAAAGAAGCAGTGAAATCAAATATATAGGTTTTGTGCTGTTGTTTTTCTTTCCTGTGCTGTTGTTTTCTCGCTTAGCTCAAATACATCAAATGCACAACCAAAAATAAAGGACTAGATTGGAATTTCGAGATTTTCCGGATGGATTTGCCAGTACATGAAACTTCAGTGTAAACAACGTTTGTAAAGCTTGAAAACAAAACGAATCTATTGCACCCGTTTCATACACTTTAGTATAGTCGACTTGAAAACATATACATAGACAAATAAAACAGCAGAATCTGTAAATGTGATTGCAAATTATCATGCATAGAAGAACTTTCTCCGCACGGATATAAACGTGTGGGAGAATTTTAATTGATGAACTGACTCCTTTATACCAGACGAACAATTATATTAAGACAAGTACAAAGTAGAAACTAAATAATATTGAATCTCTTAAATAAACGAACGCTGGCAAACGCTTGTGTGTGAGCCGTTAGTACATCTGTAGCACGTTTAAAGAAATATATACTTGTCATGATGGAGGAAAGAACCTGTCATTATGTTCTACTGTTTTGTATGATTTTATTTACTGCTAACAACTAATATACATTCAAGTCAAGTAGATATTGGAAAACAACTTTTCCAGCTTCCAACAATGTTAGTAATGCTTCAATGCTTGTGGATATAAATACGCTTCACGTTTTCCAATGAAAAGACCAATGTTGTAACTAGCCCCGAATGACCCATTTCCTGGAATAAAGCAGCATGTAATACGAAAAGATTCCACAAAAACAAACCTCTCGAGTAATATCATTTATCACTTACATTTTCCATGTTGACTAGCAGCTTCGCTAGAAGGTGTAGTGAGATGTAAGATACATTAACTACTTTTAATAAAAAGGTCGAATTTTCTAATGAAGCTACTAGATCTTTTCGGATACAAAACTGACATTAAAATCGGTAGTTATGTTTTTGTTGACAGAGATACAATAAAAAGCAGCGAATAACATAATTTCAAAACTAATGGTTAAAATCTAAACCCGCGCGTGCAAGCTACAATTTGATATTTAGTAACCCAGAAATGTTAGTGTCCTGTGGCGACTAAATTGACTTTCTTGAACTAGCATACATACCTTTTTAACTCGTGAATCATAATATAGAATTAGATAAGCAGAATAACCCACTTTCAAACAAACCCATAAACATTTGATAGTTTGATAAAGTTAGTGAGATATGCAATTACATATTAAGATTTTGGGCAATTCTAAAGTCATTTCCAAAGTTAAGCAAAAGTGAATAGTGAATGATAAACCATAAAAATGCTCGTTGCTAAATATAAACGATTTTTGCTGGGTTAGGGCGTGTTTTTGCTTTTATAGCATGTATTTTTGCGGATTTAGGGCATATGTTTGCTGGTTTAGAGCCTGTATTAACCGGATCTGGATTATAACCCCAAAAAAAGCAGGCGGACTCACAGAGAGACAGACGCACAGACATTTTAAATCTTAGTTAGCTCCTCTAGTGAAGCAGCGAGCTAATTATTATGCATGAAATAACTGTCTAATTATTGATAAGAAGAATAAGTAGCATCTTTCGTTGAGTAGTAAACTTCATAGATGGGAAACTTCGTGAGCAGCAAACTTCTCGAGTAGTAAACTTCGCGAGTAGCAAACTTCGTAGGTAGCAAAGTTCGCGGGTAGCAAACATTGAGTAGCAAACTTCGCAGTAGCAAAGTTTGAGTAGGATTCTGCGTACTTCCTGCGGGAAATGATGTGCCTTAATAATATGGTCTTATAGTTAGAGCAGAGATGAACAACACTAAAACAACTATAAACTGGTCACAGCCATAAAGCAATTTATTCTACCGCCGTTGCTCGTATGGGCGTTTACTGGAAAATAGCCATCTTATTAAGAGAAGATTTTAAACAAATAGGAACAACAAAGGACGAACAAAAGGAACCAAACGAAACATAGAGATCCTCCATGTTCTCTATTAGTCAATAATAGGTAGGCATGTTATAAAGAAATAGTGTTGTAAAAGACGAAATTGTGTTGTTATAAAGAAATAGTATTTTTTCGTCATACGATAGCATAATAAGTTAGGAGCTGTTTACGGACTGTGATTTGAAACATTTATGTTTATATATTATTTTGTGGCTAGTGTTTAGGAGTTTTGTAGCACAACTCAATACGATGCCTTGAAACCTACATTTTACGTCGTTGTTGTTGAAAACATTGTTCAGTCAAAACTTGTCCATTTTAGACGAAATATGCCAGGAATCAAAAAGAGTCATAAGAGTATAATAATATGTATTTATGTAGTTGTAAAATGTAAAAAATAATGTAACGTTGAGTAATTGTAAGCTGTCGTGAAAATTTTATAATAACTGTGTGGACGGAAAATCAGTTTTACTGAAGATACGGCGATATTTACCTAGAGCTTTCCTGTCCATCTTAAAATACTTCTATCTATCTCTTGAAATATTAAGTAATATTAAAGTAGAGCTTCTCTTTACTACTCATCCAGAAGTAGTTGTGGGCATCTATTCTAAAGTGATTAGAACATGTAAACACGTGAGTTAGAAGACTTTAGTAGTAACCATAAAAGCATTCTCAAAAGAATTCATTTCAACTTGTGTTCCTTATAAGGTAAGTTTACAAAGTAAAACGAAAAAACCAACTTTTTACCTTCGTTTAAATGATGCAACTATTAAGGCTTTTGACTTTGAAAGGTCCAAATGAGAATTTTATTTTGGATGGTCATCGCGACGATTATCTTTTGCTGGACTACTTCTATTATGATCGCATTGTTAGTCTACGTATTCTAAAACTAAACTAAAACTATTATTGCAGTGCAGCGTCATAGTATATAAATACAAAGGCAATTAAAATCGTTTATATGAGAACTTCGGAAAGCACCTTGTTTAGCCCTTACGAATTTTAATTCTCCCCCTCTGTCTACATCCACACTCTATACAATTGCAGAATTTTCCATTTTTTCTCCAAATTCACTTATTACCAACTTTTTGTACAAACCTTCATAATGTTATTATTTAACTTTGTGCTTTACTTTCTGCCATAATTCTAACCCAGAAACTGCAACTATGGTGGTTAGCTCGGTGTTTGCATACAAAACACTTTCCGTTTCTGCAAGGAAGACTTTTTCAAACCAAACCTTTCTGCCTGGCTCCTTCATTCTCCTTTCCAAAGTGCCTCATGCCTTATTCATTGTGAAAGCAAGCCACCTCTTTTACATAATCCACTGTCACTTGCCCAGCATACTAACATACCTGCCAAGAACTCTCTCCAAAAGCATTCCAACAGTCATACTAGCGACATATGAACTACGTATTTTCTCACATTTCTTCTTTCTTCTTTTCCTCTAGAAGATGCGTGCTGCTGCGTTTTCCCACTTTCTCTTTCTGTTCAAAATGACTCCACACAAGACAAGCACTATAGGCTTTTGTGTGTTCTTTTCAAGTGTTCCGTTATGATGTGCTATCCATCAAGCTGCACAATAAACCCTGCTGGTTGTCACACAAATGGGAGAGGAGCATACACTTTGCCACTTTTTCTCCTACTTTTTCCGTTCCCAAGCAAATTGATTATCCTCTAAGAGACAGCAGGCTGGAAAAAATTCGTCTGAGAAAACTTCATTCCATTATCATTAAACACCAGCTAACTCCTAACTACATATCATCACGAGGGAAAATATTGCTAAAACGTTCTTTTGGGAGGATCGCTCTGAGTAATTGCTCATTTGCAGAGCTCTAATGATGCTACTTTTTCTGCTCCGTGCAATGCAAAAGGTAATACAGTTCATAGTATCAGTATAGTAGCTCCTGTGACATTCTTTGGATACGGAATCTGTAGCCCAATCCTAGATGCTAAGAATACACAAAGACCTTGTATTCATTGGGCTGTTCCAGACGGACGTGGGATTTAAGTCATGCATTCAACTTTGTAAGTGAAAAATTGGAATGGGACAGTTGCCAATTTTTGTGTTCGTGAAGTAATGATAGTATTTCCTTGCGTTCTAGTTGATTTATTAGAAACCTGTTGGGCTGTAACGTAGTCCCCAAGTTGATTGTACTCTACCCATGTATATTTTAGAGCATCAACCGGTGGTCAAAGCAAACGGAGGAATATCGAATTATAAATCACCGTAATCAACTTATTTTACTGCTGGTTTTATGAGAGTTTGATCTGCTAGTGTGCTATTGAAGGGATATCATTACAGGCTTCATCGGGTAAAATGGATCTTGCCCCATTTCTAAACAATAATGTAAATGAAAAATATCATTGTCATCCTTTAAACAACCTAATGTTTCCATGATATGAGGCTTGAACTGATTTTCCCGTATGGCAGTGAGTCGCCATGGCCAATTACACTTAAAGTGGTTTCCCTCCAATCGCACAATACCAGATCAAACTCCCATAAAATCAGCATGATTATTTAGCAATAAAATCAGTACTAAAACGACTTTTAATGAGCACAAAACTCATTTTACAAAATACAAATCACAACAAACAAACAAAAATCTGTTAACAATGGAGGTAACTCCGTGGAGGTACCTGTGCAAATACAAATATACGAAAAACATATGCACGCTTCATTGTCAGTCTTTTCTTTTATTGTGGATGGCAACTCAGGTACATCATTTTGATTTGGAAACTGTGAATGACAAATATAATATGTCCGGTCATTTTCACTGTCGCTGAGCCGACCGATATTATTTTGCACTTTTTAACGTTGTTAAAAACGATGTTTTCGTGATAATACTGGAAACTGGAAACATACCACATCATGTTAGAGCAGTTTTGCCAAATAAAAAATAGTAGATAGTCTATAAAGGTTTATGGTTATGTTTCATTATGAACTAATTCAGGTTTGGGTACAATATTATATGTTAATAAGACAGACAACATTTTTGACAAACAATAAAATTTCCAAATTGGGAATTACTTGTGCATGCGTGATTATACGTAAAAGAGGTTATATTTTCACTTCAGAGACAATTCAAGACAAACCAATTGTGTTCTTTGCATTCATACTACCTTTAATGTGTGTCCCAGTAAGAAGATCAAACCGGGAATATTTTTGTTTTATACCCTAATCGCTGATTACAACTAGTCAGACAATTTTTATTGCGAGTCTTTTAGTACATATTTAAAACAAGTCGTGTATCTATTAGCATACCGGAGTTTTTTACGGCTTTGCATGACTATGTCAATATTGACAGCGTTAATCGAAACGAAAAAGAAGCATTTTTCAGATTCTTTAGTGAACTTTGGAACAGAATTCGAAAAATGAAAGCTGAACTGAAACGAAGAAAAATCAACTAAAATAAAAGATTTTCTGAGCTAGACGAAAAACTCAAATGTAATATTAACATAGCATAATATGACAAAAAAAATTCAGCAAATATATCTCTCTATTTTTATCATCTTTCTCGCGCTCCACTTCAAAATTGATCCAGACAGGATTTTCGTATGAAAATGAAACTTTGTCTAGTTTCCTCTTTTAAAGCTACTCATAATACTGAAAAAGCCTAGACCTGTCTGCATTTCGATTTCCTCAGACACATGGACAGACGGATAAAGGGGACAAGTTTTCTCGAAATGTTGATCCACCGTGGAGAGGGATTTTGTTTGAATGCTACTTGTGCTCCCACATACAGTATTACCGCCATTACCCATTGCCATTGCCTAGGCATCTGGCAGTGAAGGAGTGCAGCGCTATCAAAATGAATTATCGACACCCGTTTTTATTCCTGGGATTTTCCTTTTCAGAGAGAAAAAACACAGATGATTTCAATGGCCTTTCTTGCCATTTCTGGCCACAATTCATTTTTTATTACCTTGGGTCTGTAGATTTACCTGGGTTTTCGCACGATGATCTCAGTCAGATTCATTCATGAAGCCCATATGGTCCGTACAAAGAGAGCAAAATTCATGGGAAAATGGGCTGTAGACCGAAAGAATCTTGATCAATGCTAAAGAAAAAATAGCAGACCGAAACCAGAGAGAGAAAATCTAAAGGATACCCGAAAGAGAATAGGTTACAAAACAATGAAAATTCCACTCTCCCCACTTACGTCACTATATCCTTAAAACATGAATTGCAAGCTAAGTAACCAAAACACAAAACCTGTTCTGTTCTCTTGTTTTAAATGGTTTGCTGGTAAGTTTCTTTTGCAGGAGACTCTCCGGCGGAGAGTTACAATTTTAGTATTAGTATTAGTATTAGTATTAGTATTAGCATTTTATTCAAGTGATATTTCGTTCAATCAAATTAAATGAGGATATGAGAACATATACGACATAAAATTATGAGACTGTTTTTAAAACAATATCACCTTTTGGCCATCAGCCATTAATTCACATGAAAATGGACTGCCAATATTCAGAACCGATTCATTACCTTACATTATGACCTTGTACAGTTATGAGAACAAAATTTTTCTTTCGTTTAAAAGTATAGTTTTACATGCATCATTAAAATTGTCAATTAGACTTTTGCTTTCACTTTTATATTTTGACATGTACTTATTTAGTTTTACACAGTATTCATTCCATAACCATATACCATTCCATTTTAACGATTGCTTGTAAAGATCGGACATTGGTTTTGGAACAGTCATTCTTCTCAGATTTTCTCCTTCATTTCTAGAATACACAAACCATTTAGAAAATAATGGACAGTTACGTCTCTTAAAGACAAATTTAAGAAACGCACAGACTTTTCTTTCTTGTACAGTTAGCATATTAATCTTATTATAAATTGATATCAAATCTTTTTTATTGAAATTGTTCTTGGCTCTTTTACGCTTTTTAAATTCATTTGGATAGAAGTAAGCTTTAAGAAATCTATCAAGTTTACATTGAAATTTAATTTGAAAACTAGAATTATTAGGAGCCCAGAACAATATACCATAGTCTATGTGACTTACAGCATATGCTGAGATAACAGTTTTGACAAATTTCTCAGTAATCAATCTCTTTATGTTGTATAGTTTAGCTAGGGCACAATTTAGTCTTTTCTCTATTTGCTCAGAATGACATTTAAATGATAAGTTAGTATCAAGATTAACTCCTAGATACTTGAAATTTTCTACTAGCTCAATTTTCTCTCCATTAAGCAAAATTTCACCTTTACTTTGTTTTCTTGACTGGTGATCCCTAGTTTTATAAAAAACCATGTATTTTGTTTTCGAAACATTAATTTTTAGACCATTTAATACACACCACTCATTAAAACCTTTGAGGCAGTCACTTAGTAACTTTGTCCCTTCTTCAAAGGACTTACATTCAGTATAAATTACTAAGTCATCACAATACAAGATATAGGGTAATGATATTACAGTGCCAATGTTGTTAATGAACAATGAGTACAAAAGTGGACCAAGAATACTTCCTGGCGGAACACCTGATTTAATTTTGAATTCACATGAATTGTAGTCACCATTTATTATGGTGAACACACGGTTTTTGAAGTAGCTGATCAGAATTTGTATTAAATACGGTGGTATTTTGAAACAAAAATCTACCATTAGTTTAATAATTAGCTTTTCTGGTGATACACTATTAAAAGCCTTCGAAAAATCTATGAATAAAGCTACTGATTTGCCTGATCGTTTATCTAAACTTTCATATAGATATTGTGTTACTATACCTACTGCGGTTTCACAAGACCTATTAGCTCTAAACCCGTGTTGTCTATCATCTAGTTGGTCTTTTACATACAGAAGAATCTTAGTATATAGTAATCTTTCAAATATTTTAACAATAAACGGAAAATTGAAGATTGCTCTATACGAAGATGATAATAATTTAGATCCTTTTTTCTTATATAAAGCAATTGTCTGTGCCGCTTTAAAGTTTTGAGGTACTATACCATTAACAAATATAGAGAACATTAATATGAACAGAGGTTTTACTAAACATCCTGTAAATCTTTTATATATCTTTTTAGGTACATTTAAGTTTGAATCTTTTGATTTCTGTACATAGTTGATTGCATTAGTGACTTCTAATTCAACAAGTAATGGTTCATTACAATCTGGATTTCTAGTCTTATATTCACTAGTATAACTACTCAATTCATTTTCACAATTACTTACATCTCCAACTGCACTCTCAACAATGAACTCTTTTGCTAGGGTGCTACAAATTGCGTTATCATCTTCAATGACTTTCCCATTGCTAACCAGTTTAGTGATTTTGGGATTTGACTTCTTACGATAATGTATAAGTTCATCTATTACTCCCCATGCATCTGCGGAAGTATTCACTGATGACAGTTTTCTTTTAAAATATTCACGTTTTGACTGACTAATCACTACATTTACATGATTTTTACACTTTTTATACTCTGCATAGAATTTACTTGTTTCTTTGGTTTCACCTTTTTCCAGTTCCTTGAGAAATTTTCTCTTTAGTTTATCTCTATCTTTACAAAGTTTCATGACTTTAGGAGTAAACCAAGGTGAATTTTTACCGCTTTACTACGAACTACTCTGCGCTTTAAAGGGGCATGTTTGTTTAAAATGTCTAATACTGTACTTTCAAATATCATTGCATTTACTTCAGGAGTTTCAGTCGTGTTAAAGAATGACCAATCTACTTTAGATAATTCATCTGCAAAATCTTTTTCTTTGAAGTTTTTATAACTGCGATATTCAATAGTTTTTGGCTTACATGAGTCAGATCCTGATTTCAAAACACTAAATATCATATTGTGATCTGAACCAGTAAACGGAGTAGTACTAAAATGCGAAAACATATCAGGTTTTGAAACGAACATGTGATCTAAAAGCGTACTAGTTGTTTTGAAATCATTGTCAAATTTTCTTGTTGCTATTCTAGTAGCAGTTTTAATCACTTGATACGCATTAAATTCATTCATGATTGATTTTAGCTTCTTGGATTCAATACTTTTGCTAAGAAGGTCAATATTTAGGTCGCCTGTGATTACATATTCAAACTTAGAAGAGCTTAGAAATGACATTAATTCAGTTAGAAACTCAAATGCTGCATCATTTACTTTGTCAGGAGGAATATAGATAGTTGCAATGTGCAGCGGTTTTTGAAATTTTCCTACTATCTTGACTATAGTACATTCTAATAATGGTGGAGGAACAACTGGTAATTCACATTCGTTAAAACTATAATCGTCACTAATATATAAATATATATTTACATTTTCCAGTGTTTGTCTCTCACAGCCCCAAACTGGTGATGGAATATAAAAAAAACAAGAATAAAGACAAAACATATAAAAATGTGATGATAATGTGGTAACATAAACATGATAGTTTTGAGCCATTTTTCAAAAAATGAAAACGTTTTTAGTTGTACTCCTGCTATCTAGTCAATTTTTTAAATTGCCTATTCTCCTACTCGTTATTTTTCGATTTTCTTTCTCCTCCATAGTTTAAATATATTTTGATTTGATGGTGCATTTCACCTGGAAAAGAAGATTTTGGAAAGAAAAATAAGAATTGCTGATAGTGACTGCTGTCTACTTAATTTTCCGACATCGTTTAGGTGTCTTTAACAATTGAAGCGGGAATGGAAAACTGTGGAAAAACTGAATCCAATCGATATTCAATTGACTGTTGATACACTATGCCTTCTGACTTGCTTGAAGTATATAGCTATAGAGCTCGAGTCAACTTTTCTGATATGTTTGAGAAAAACTTTATATATCAGAGGCGATTTTAGCTCAGAGTTTTTATAGTAAAAAAGGGTAACATTCAAATTGTGCACTGTAAGTTATAAAACCATCGAAACAGAAAGCCCAAAAATTGTATTCGTTTAAGTTAGCTTCAATCCACGCGTCAAAACATTACTTTTTCATCTCGGCGCAATATAAAACAAAATAAATTTGGAAATAACAAAGAGTTCTTCAGAGATAGAGTTTTGCATGTTTTCGTCAATTTGAATGAAGCCTTAGTTTTATGTTATCTATCGTTTGTATACGTTTTATGCAAAATTTGTCAAACCCTAGGAAACTGTGTCCATAATGTGAAACGTTTACGTTTGTAGTTTCGTATTGAAGGTATAATACTTAAATGAATATAAAAAAGCTTTAATACTGTATTTCGTGCATAAAATGTCGCCAAGCTTGGAGTATGAAACTGCATGATAACTAGTCACTCTTTCGTAAAAGATACATTATTTTCTTTTGCTGGAACAAGTTTATATCTTATCTAAAAGTTATACCCAAAACGTGAAATTGGATTGAAAATGAAGGTTACGATCAAAGAATACAACAGGAGTTTGTTTACACGGAACCTTCATGAGCTCCTGCTTTCGTAAATGACAGTAAAGTACTATATGGAATGCCTTGGAAATAGAAATCAAATCAAGCTTTTATCAACTACGCAAGAGAATGGCAAAATCGTTTGGATGGACCATTTATGTCCATCCAAGTTTTACGGTCGCTTGATATGACAAAATGTACGGCCACCAAACTCTCGTTTTAACATTACCAACATGAAAACTGCTTCATTTTCCCCCTATCATCATCATGATATTGTGCAAAAATGCAAGATGGGACAAAATGCAACTGATGATAAATTACCGATATGACACCAATTGTAATGTTACAATACAATCAATTGAGTAGTGACAGTTCGGCAACTTGACTTAAATGTTTAAAGTGCCAAGAATTGCTCTGAGTATTACAACTAGGAATGTATTTATGCTTCTTGTGGGAACTGCTGAAAGCTATGTTGTGTATGTACAAGTACATGTACAAGTTTTAAGTTCAAAAGTTCCAGAAAACATGCCATATGAATTATGAATATTATGGATGTTCAATTCCATGTTAAAACATATATGTAATTTAGGGTATAATTTTTAATAGCAGAACTGAAAATGATGATCGTGTATGTTTTTGAATAAAGTGTACTTTTCAACATTGATGATTGAGGTTGTTGAATGTTTAGGCATATAAGTTTTTCAGTCATGTATTGACGGACCTAACCATACAAAACATCGACAAAGTTTCTATTAATAAATTTCAGTAATTCCGTTTTCGAATAAGAATTTGAAAATTATCTCGCTGATCCAAGCAGGCAGCATAAATTTCTGAATGGAGCCACAACAATTTTAGAAACGACTAAGATAATCGGGAAGCATAATTCTTACTTAATTTCGTTTGGTCGCTAGAGCCATTTTGCTGTGTCCGTGTTTTTAAACGACTTTTTTGTTATCGACAAACTTACTTTTAATTACATGGTTACCATATTTGCTTGTATAACACTGCACAACGTTATTGAAAATTTAGTAATATTGATATTTATCGTTGATTTTTAATAAGTCTTGCTTTTATACGGCGTAAAATTTTCACTTAGCAACTGTATAAATAAATCAACAGCAATGAGCTCTGAACGCATAATTCATTCATTCATTCATTCATTGATTTATTGCAGATCAGTATAACAAATCCATCTGTACAAAAGAGTAGGGTTAATATATTTGGTAATGTCAACAATTGTCCAAATTTGTACAAATAGACATTGACAGGTAGGAAGATGACAATAGCACACAGGCACGACTGTGAGGTGTTATTGCCGCATTGGGACCACCTTCTACCCTTATCGCATCCAACTTGCATTACGCCATTAAGGGTTTTAACCCGGTCGGAGAGTTTGCTTACAGGCAGAAGGAGAAACCACAACATGACAACAACACATACCACATTGTACCACTAAAGTGCTAATAGCTATTCAGAGATAAATTTCATACATAGAATATTATACAGTTTCAAAGAATATGGTTCAATTAGGTTTGGTAAAAGTAAATCACACCAGGATTTGTACAAAGACGATTTGAGAAAAATATTTGAGTTAAAAATTGAGCTAAGTATAGGATTGCTTGTATCAGCAAGACGTGTCGCAAGCGAGTAGCATGAACGTCTCCATGTACCAACGAAGTCATAGACATGATTATCAGAAAACATTTGTGATGCGCTGCTTCGACGAGAGTATCCAAACAAGATTCTAAATGCATCATTATAGGCTACACGAACACTAGCGATAAGTTCTCTATCCACGGGTAGCCATAAACCTGAACAATAGATTTAGCTAAAAAATGTCTTGAATATGTAAGTTTTCACTTCCGGACTGCACGCTCTGAACTTTGACATGACTAAATTGGCTTGCATGTATTGCTCACGTTTTCTTCTTGTAAGTTCGGCTTCATCTCTGTTCCAACAGTTTATCTCATAGCCAAGATATTTGACAGTATCTAACCACTTTAATTCCGTACCATCCATAAAAATGGACGGTTCGTTATCTCGATCCATGTTCTGTGAGCAGAACCTTTGTAGAGCTGTTTTCACTGGATTGAAGGTGATATTGTGGCGTTTGCCATAATCCTCGCAGATTTTCACTAGTTTTTGAAGACTCCTCACTGTGTTTGCCATCAGGAGTACGTCATCAGCATATCCAAGCGAGTTGCACATTTGGGATCCCGCACGACATCCGAGGCCACTGTTCATTAAATTTTCATACATTTCGTCCATGAATACAGCAAAGTATTGACTGGAATTCAATCCGCCATTTTCGGACACCTTGTCTAACAGAAAAAGGTTCTGAAAAGACATTTTTCCACCGGCACACAAACAACTGTTTGTTAAACCAATACTGGAGAAAGGTAAGTGTTTCGAAGTGGATGTCGCGTTTACACAGTTTGTCAAGCAGAGTAGAATGGGAGACTTTATCAAAAGCTGACGTAGAATCGAGATAGCAGAGGTAAACAGGAGTATTTTTACGCACATAGTGATGAGCTACTTGCCTCAATGTAAAAATTGCCGTCTCTGTTCCCACACCCTTTTTGTACCCAAATTGACAAGGTTGAGTGTTGAGCTTTGCTCCAAATTGTTTCATTATTAGTTGTTCAAAGATCTTGGAAACTGTTGTAGCAAGTGCGATGGGACGATAATTTTTTATGTTGGAACTGTCCAGACCGTTCTTTTTCAGAATTGGCACTAACACGACGCGAAGACAGTCATCGGGTATAAAACCATGAGCAAGGCATGAGTTGAACACATTAGCAATAATACAATGAATGAGCGGATGGGCAAATTTAATTGATTCAGCGGTTAAACCATCACATCCAGCTGCTTTACCGTTTTTTAGTTTTGCAACACATTCCGTAACCGTAACTGAGGACACACGGAAGCTGTCATTCTTGTTACATCCCCGTACCTTTAAAAGCTTTAGCATAATGCTCACGCCACATTTTGCAAACTTCGGTATCACCTTGGGCGCCTCCCACATTTAAGTAAACTGTGGCCGTCTCCTTATTAGCACGTTTAACGGCCTGCCAGAATTTGCAAAAATTTTTTCCTTCATACGCTTGTGCTAGATTATCACTGAGTATTCTATGTTTATCACGCTTGACACGTTGGAGGGCAGACTTAAAAGCTTTACGTTTCACTGTCATGTCATGGTAAGCAGCAAAGTCATTCTTTCCTTGTGAAGCCCAATATTTGTGGCTATCTTTGTACTCGTTGTACTTGTCCTTCAGATTATCATTCCAACCGGGAATCCGTTGTCTATTTGATTTGAAGGACCTTTTAAGTTTATTTTCACAATTGCGCAAACACGAAACAAGAATATTGAATACATCTGAGATTGACTTTTTATGATTATCATCCTTGCAGTTTTTAGTATCACAAAGTTGCCACTGGAGTAGATGGGATAGTGATTTCTCAGTCAGCTCACAATATTTTGCACGCACGTTATCAGTCGCGTTCATCCATTTAAAGGAAGTTTCTGTTGGCATTTCAGATAATAATTAAATATTTAGAGAAGGATTTTCTATAACATTTTGTTGCGACTATCGTTATTACTGAGGAGCCCACTTTAACACGCTCACTTTATATAATCGATTTGCAATACATTTTGTACGGACGAAAGATATTTACGATATTGAAGCATCTTTCTAATTGCCATGATAACAGCGATATAAATTGAACATTACGACATTTTGAGTTTATAGATTCTGTCAACTAGTATTTAGGGCATCTGTTTAGTGACATGAAATTTTTTTATTGAAGTTGTTTTATGTATTTAATGATTTATAAAGATAAAGCATAGCTTCTCTTAATTAATGAATATATCACAAAGCAATCCTAAAATCAATATTTATTACAATAAATAACTACTGTCCTAATTTGAAAAAGCGTTCATTAGTATTATTTATGACTACCTAATAAGAATCATTTGGAAATTGTTTACTATTTAGAAGTTTACATCATCAAATCCCAAAAAATATTTTATTAAAACGGGCTAACGTACAAAACTTTTTTTAAAAAAAGATGCTCCAGGACTTTTCCATGCGTGTCCGGAAAGAAAGACAAATTGTATAAGGCAAATGGAAAGAAGGGCAAATGTATCAAAACACGACAGGCTTTTAACAATATCTAAACTTTTGACTCCGCGCTACCTAATTATATTTCTTCACCATATGTTTATTTCGTTTGTGGACTTTGATGAACTAATCTTCTGACAAAAAAGTTAATGAAATGGATTTGCAACCCTAAATTTTGGGACAAAGTGTGATTTCAGTACATTTTCGACAGTTTCGGTTCAAATCGAAAACCGGTTTTGGTTGCAGAACCTAAAACCAAACGTCCAGTGACGGTTTCTAATCGAAATCGTAACCACTACTGATTTTTGGTTTCGGTTGGACCATTAACGACATGAACACAAAAATGTTTGCTTTAACGACAACATGTAAAACATTTTTGGAGGTTTCCTAGCTCAATTTTTTTTTAGCTTTTTTACGTTCGGCTTAAAACCGTAACCTAAAACCAAACCAAATGTTTCGAATAGAATAGCAATTAAAGAGTTTGTAATGCTTCTTTGTTTAATTGACCGAGTTGTCTGCTATCTATGTGCAGTTTGTGTAATTATCAGAGTTCCTGAAAGATAAGTAGTACCACGGTGCGAGAAATACCAAGGCTTTCAGTAAATCACGGCATGGCTTCTCCATGCATTTGAGATGAGGAATTGGCCTTGTAAGAGGAATAAAGGGAAAGGCAGACCAGCTCTCGGTGCCCACTCAAGATCTGTATAGCGTACGTGTAGTTCCACGCATTCAAACCGCTGCAGCAATTGGCATATTGTATTTGGGGAAATTCACTGATTAATTGACTAATTGACATTAACTACTGTAAAATAAAGTTTAAACTATCTTCTTTCTTTTATCCCCACAATCCACCCAAGTTTTACCTTCGTACATGTTATTTCTCTTCAGTTTCACAAACCACCATCCACCACCCACTGCCACCTCTCATTTACCATCTTATCACACTAACCAGGGAATTCGGCAACTGATGATTTTTCAGTGTTTTTATGGTCCTTCGAGCCGGATGACTTAATTGCTCGACGGTTAATTTACCGAGCTAAGTGTGATCAGTGCGCAGTGATAAGTTTTTATGTCAAGAGAGTAAATTTCCTAGAGGCTGACTGATTTGCTAGCTATTTCTCTATGTCGCTGAAGCGCAGAGTAGGTACTGGAGAAGGGAGTTTAGTGATTATTCAGTGAGAGGAGAATTTAGTGATTGACATTAAATACTGAAAAACTGATTAGGGTTGACTGTACGAGTGTATTGTGTGAATGACTTGGTGATAACTCTCACTGAAGTGTTTTGTGTGCTAGAGAAGAGCAGCTGATACAAACTTGAGCCTGTTTTTTTGTTGATATACCAGTGGTGGAGGAGGTGGGTCTAAACAGTCAATATGGGGGATGAGCAGAGGCGAGCCTTGTACCACCGACGACTGAGTCAGTACCTGCAGGAGGTTAAGGACCACACCACAAGCACCACAAAGTTAACAATAGACGAGGTCAAGGAGTTGCTGAGGAAGACGGAGGAAACTTGGAAGAAGCTGGAGGAGGCACAGGAGAGGCTGGAGGCTACCGCTACTACCAACGATGCGTTAACGGTTCAGTTTAATGCGATGACAGCGTGTGACAAAACACACCGTGAGTTGAGATCAGGTCTATTCGTTTTGATTGATCAAATGAGCCCAAAGCCAGCAGCAGCAACCAGTGGCAATGCCACCACCGGAAACGTGAAACTCCCAACTATAGCTTTACCACAGTTTGACGGTAGTTTTGATAACTGGCTTTCTTTCAAAGATTTGTTTATCTCCGCAGTGGCCAACAACAAAAGTCTCGCAGGGTCACAAAAACTACAATACCTGAAAACTTCAGTGCACGGGGAACCACTACAGCTTATCGAGTATTTATCAACCACTGATCAAAATTATAATGAAGCGTGGAATATTCTGGAGACACGGTACGACAACAAACGCGAAATACAGCATTTCCATATCTGCAAGTTATTAGACTACAAGAGTTTAAAGGTGGAAAATGCCAAGGAGCTACAAGCCTTAATGGACAATGCAACTAAGTGCTTGAGGTCATTGAAGGTTTTGAAGTTGCCGACGGATAAATGGGACGATCTTGTAGTAGTGATACTTGAGAAGAAATTGGATCCAGTTACGAGACGCGAATGGGCAAAGCGTCAAACTGGCACAACAGCACCAACATTAGATGAGCTAAAATCATTCATCGACAGCCATGTTCGGGGACTACTAGCAGCCGGGGGGAGCAGCTCAAGTCAGCTCGAAAGACGTGGGGATACAAAGCAGATGCGAATAAATCACGCCGCAACGGAGGGTGGTCACTGTCCGATCTGTAAGGAGTCTCATTACGTGCTCGAGTGCAAGGAGTTTGTGTCCAAGAGCCCAGCTGAAAGGAGTTTACTGGCCAAAAAAGCACGTTTATGCTTTAACTGTTTACGGGGTGACCACATGATTAAGTCATGTAAATCAACAAGAAAGTGTAAAAAGTGTGGAGCCAGACATCACACGCTTTTGCACGAAGACAAACCGAGAAACTCAAATTCTCAAGGGGCAACAGCAAGCCAAAAGGAGGATGTTCCAACAATGCACGGAAATCATGTAGCAGCTGAGGATGTGGGGCTCTTGATGACCGCAATCGCCAGAATTCCAGACTCGCAGGGGAATTTACAAACTTGCCGAATTTTGGTGGATGGGGGTTCAGAGGGGGATCTAATGTCGGAGTCCTGTCGGAAAAGGCTAGGAATTCAAAGACATTCTAGCAAAATACGAGTAAAAGGAGTTGGGAATCCAAAGCCCATGATGTGCAAAGGAAAGGTAGCAACAACAATTTTTAGCCGCTATAAAGATCACCATCTAGATGTGGAGCTACTGGTGATGAAGGAGGTAACGGGGAAATTGCCAAGCTATCGTCGTCAGAACATTCAATGGACACACCTGGAGGGTTTGCAACTTGCGGACGAGAAATGGTTTGAGCCTGGAGAAGTCGACATCCTGCTCGGAATGAAACAGCACTCCAAAGTGATGTTGTACGAGAGACGAGAGGGTAGCGAAGATGCTCCAACAGCTTGGGAGACGATCTTTGGATGGGGAGTTGCCGGGGTCTGTCCACCAGACAGACAGACGCTCGTGAGCTCATTCCACGTCTCCATGGATAAAATCGGTGAGCAGATCAAGTTGTTCTGGGAGGTGGAGGAGCCCCCCAGGAGGCGGATACTCACTAAAGAGGAAAAATTGTGTGAAGCACATTTCAAAGCCACCTACAAGCGAGTAGATGGTCGGTTTGTCGTGAGGGTGCCTTTTGACGCAGAGAAAAGGAAGACTTTGGGGAGTTCCAGACTGATAGCCCTGAAGAGACTTCAACAAGTTGAAAGAAGACTGGCACGAAAACCGGAATTAAGGGAGCAGTACGCTCAATTCATGAAGGAGTATGAAGACATGGGGCATATGGTGCGGTTATCACCTGAGCAGTGTGTGGAGATACCCGGAGAAACAAATTACCTGTGTCACCACTTCGTCCTCAACGAAAGCAGCACCACCACAAAGCTCAGAGTGGTGTTTGATGGATCGGCTGCCACCAGCACAGGTGTATCACTCAATGATACAGTATTGGTCGGAGCCACACTCCAGGATGACGTCTATGATCTGTTGCTGAGGTTCCGAGTTCCAGCAATTGTTCTGAAAGCCGACATAGCAAAGATGTTCCGGAATTTCGGACTGGAAGAGAATGACGCAAAGATGCATCGTATCCTGTGGAGGGCATCTACAGATATGCCAGTGCAACATTATCAGTTGAAAACAGTTACGTACGGAACGGGTTATGCACCAAATGTGGCGACAAGGTGTATTCAACAGCTAGCTTACGACAATCAAGAAGACTTCCCGTTGGCGTCAAAAGTATTACTAGAAGATACTTTTGTGGATGACATTTTAAGCGGAGTGGAGACGATAGAAGAAGCAATAGTGTTATTCAACCAGCTGCGGAGTGTGATGGCGTCTGCGGGGCTAGACCTGAGAAAATGGTGCAGTAACAGTGTGGAGGTGATGAATTTTATTCCTGCGGAGCTGAGGGAAACAAGCCAGCTAGTCTTTAGCGACGGTGAGTTAGTAAAAGCTCTGGGAGTGCAGTGGCATCCAGTAACAGACAGCTTCAAATTCAAAGTGGTGGAATTTGAGGATCATGCTGTGACTACAAAGAGGAGCCTGACATCAGATTTGGCAAGAGTATTTGACCCACTTGGTCTTATATCATGTGTCACTCTCAGAGGAAAATTATTACTACAGCAGCTGTGGAAAGTACCAATGGAATGGGATGATTGCACTCCAGCTTCCGTCACCGAAAAGTGGTTTGAGTACAAACAAGATTTACGTAACCTGAGCAAGTTAAGTATTCCACGACGGATTACAGTTCCACGGGCAAAGAAGATAGAACTTCATGCATTTGGGGACAGCAGTGAATCAAGTCTCGGGGGAATCATCTACCTCCGAAGTGTACTGGAGGACGGCTCGGTGGAAGTACGTTTTATAACAAGTAAAACGCGAGTTGCTCCACTTCGACAAATCTCCCTGCCCAGGTTGGAGTTAAATGCAGCTGTGCTCGTTGCGGAACTTGCTGTGCATGTAAAGGAGTGCCTACAAATTGATGCAGAGATCTATTTGTGGAGTGACTCGACCATAACGTTGACATGGATTGCAGCTACCCCCAGAAAGTGGAAGACCTACATTGCTAACCGTGTTGCTACCATACAGGAAATCACGCTGGTTTCAAATTGGAATCACGTTTCAGGCGCTGAAAACCCGGCAGATTTGGCTTCACGAGGGTGCAACGTAGAAGAATTGTGTTCATCAGATTGGTGGTGGAAGGGACCTGCCTGGCTATCAGAGCCACAACTTCCAACATTTCAGAAAGAGGAGTTGAAGGGGGATTTGGAGGAACGGGCAGTTACGGTAGCAACAGTAGCACTGGAAACCGAAATTGAAGTGCTGCTACGATATTCAACATTATATAAGCTGAAACGAATCACAGCTTGGTGGTTTCGATTTGTTCAGTTCCGGTTAAGACGGAGAATGGGCTTGCCAGTAAACAATCTCCGGGGACCACTCACAGCAAGTGATTTGGGTACTGGATTGGAATTTTGGGTGCGACATGTTCAGAAGCATTATTTTGGGCCAGAGCTGAAGTCGTTAGCGAAAGAGAAACGGGTAAACAGTCGGAGCACATTGTCCAGTTTGTATCCGTACATTGATACTCAGGGGATACTACGGGTTTCGGGACGATTGCGTAATGCACCAGGTTCGGAAGCAATGAAACACCAAATCATCCTGCCTGGTCAAAGCCATCTTACTCGACTTATAATTCGACGCGCCCATGTCGTTACCACATCCCACGGAGGATTTCAATTGACTTGGAGCACCATCCTCCAAGAGTTTTGGATCACGAGAGGAAGGAGCAGAGTTCGGTTTGCAGTACGAAGTTGTGTGAGGTGTCGGCGTTTTAAAGCAAGAAGCGCTGAACAGTTAATGGGATCGTTACCGGCTCCACGTGTAACGCCATCACGTCCATTCACGCACACAGGAGTGGATTATGCTGGCCCATTCAGTCTGAAGAATGAAATTGGCAGAATTCCGAAGGTGTACAAAGGCTATCTCTGTCTATTCATCTGTTTGGCAACAAAAGCAGTTCATTTAGAGGTGGCAACGTCATTGTCCACGGATGCTTTCATAGCCGCATTGAGGAGATTTGTTTCCAGACGTGGGTTAGTGAGCCATATGTACTCGGACAATGGCACCAATTTTGTTGGGGCAGACAAGGAGCTCCAGAGATTTGTGAAGAGTTCAGCAGCAAATGAGGTGCTGTCAAGGGAGTTGGGGGAGAAGGGCATCCAGTGGCATTTCATCCCACCGGCGTCACCACACATTGGGGGTTTATGGGAGTCAGCAGTGAAGTCCTCTAAACATCACATCCGGCGTGTGACTGGAGGAGCCCCACTCACCTACGAGCAGTTTTCAACGTTAGTAGCGCAGGTGGAAGCAGTACTGAATTCGAGGCCATTATCAGTTCAATCTGCGGAATCGGGAGATGTGCAACCGTTAACTCCGGGTCATTTCCTAATTGGTGCGCCGCTCAATGCAGCACCCGACCAAGTATTAGTGGACATTCCCAAGAATCGTCTGTCGCAGTACCAGAGGATCCAGCAAATGCTACAACATTTTTGGAAACGCTGGAGTTTGGAATACTTAAATACTCTCCAGCAGCGCAACAAATGGAGATGGGAGAGTGACAATGTGAGGGTTGGAGATATCGTGCTTCTAGTGGAGGAAAGTGCTCCTGCTACATGGAAGATGGGGAAAGTTGTGGAACTACACCCTGGTGAAGATAAATTAGTCCGAACAGTATCTGTCAAGACGACGAGTGCTACTACTAAACGAGCGATTTCAAAACTAATTCCTTTAGTTGTTGACGAGAACTAAGTTTTAAATTTTAGTATTGTAATATTTTATTGCAATCAGGTCACGGTATTGGGTTATTTTATTTCATTTCATGTTAAATTCAAGTTTCATAGAGAATTTCTTTTCGTTTTGCTAGACTCAATGGGGTTTTAGGGAACGTACTCTAAAATTGCTTCTTCGGTGTAACAGCCTACAGTGAGCGTGACATGGAGTACGATGTTCTGAATAATGCTTCGTGGGGTTAACTCCTCATTGGTAAGCGTGTCAAAGAACATGTGTCCTGAAAATTGCTCTGGAGTCTAAACCCTCCTACTGAGCGTGCCATAGGACTTTAGTGTTGGGAAACCCTAACGAGTCGTATTTTAATGGTAATTGTAAATTAAAGTATAACGTGACCAAGATTGTTTTGAGATAATTTGTTCAAGTTAGGGCAAACAAAATTGTAATGTAAATTCAAATTTCTGACGTAATTTTGATTTTTTGCTTGAAATTGTATTCATTCTTATTTTTGATTGCCTGTTATGCAATGGCGGGAGTGTTTCGAATAGAATAGCAATTAAAGAGTTTGTAATGCTTCTTTGTTTAATTGACCGAGTTGTCTGCTATCTATGTGCAGTTTGTGTAATTATCAGAGTTCCTGAAAGATAAGTAGTACCACGGTGCGAGAAATACCAAGGCTTTCAGTAAATCACGGCATGGCTTCTCCATGCATTTGAGATGAGGAATTGGCCTTGTAAGAGGAATAAAGGGAAAGGCAGACCAGCTCTCGGTGCCCACTCAAGATCTGTATAGCGTACGTGTAGTTCCACGCATTCAAACCGCTGCAGCAATTGGCATATTGTATTTGGGGAAATTCACTGATTAATTGACTAATTGACATTAACTACTGTAAAATAAAGTTTAAACTATCTTCTTTCTTTTATCCCCACAATCCACATAAGTTTTACCTTCGTACACGTTATTTCTACTCAGTTTCACAAACCACCATCCACCACCCACTGCCACCTCTCATTTACCATCTTATCACACTAACCAGGGAATTCGGCAACTGATGATTTTTCAGTGTTTTTACCAAACTATAAGCCAAAGTAACCTGAAACTCTCGGTTAACCAAAATAAATGAAACCGTTATGGGGCTGATTTAAGTAGTATTATGGATCCCAAAGAGTACACTCTAAAGCATTTTTTAAATTCGTAATTTCTACGCGTCATAAAACTCTAAAATTGTGAAAATATATGGTTAAATATGCTATAATGCTAATTGAAAATTGCATAACATGTAGCTGTATGCGTTTCTTCGTTTATATCTTATATTCAAGCTAAAAAACAAGTACATTTATAGATGTCTCATGAGAGATTGTTGTAGTTGTGATTCGCCACACTAAAACTTAGATCAATGTAAACTTACAATTAGATGTATAAGGTTATTTTCACAAGCTCATTAGTAATCATGATTAGAATTTATATAACATGGAGTCGATAATTATTATGATTAGTAAGTTATCATTCATCATTTCAGAAATTTAATGATTTATCTAACTGTATCATAGTTGGCTTTTAGTTACAACATTTTGTTGTAGTAATTTGTACAAGTCAATGATTTCAATCCACAGTCTGTCATAATTAATTTGTGATAAAAGGAAAACTTTGCCATTGTTGAAGCGAAAACCGAATTGATAAGAACACGATTAACAAAAATAAAAGCAATGTTCTATAAACTTTCATTCTATAAAACAGCTGTCACGATTACGTTGATGTGTAAGTTTTTCTTATTCTTTGTGTATATCCTTTGTTCTTATGCTCGTCTCAACTCAAGGCATTTCATTGCACTTCTATTTTTGAACCTGGATTATATTAGCCCTGAGTAGAAACTTCCAAAAACTACTTTTTGAGTGTTTAAGTAAAAACAACTTAAACAATGATCTGATAAAAGTATCTTTAGATAAGCACTTTTATTCAGTTATCTTTTATTGACTGATTACCAAAAAACTTTTAAAAATATTTTTCAAATAATAAAATGATGGAAGTTTCGTGTTTGAGTAATGGATTCGTGGAAAAATTGCAAAGAATTTCTTATGAAAAAGGGAAGTAAAACATTATTTGATAAAGGTACCATCATAAAATATATGCCGTACTAAAGTGTGTACTTTTTTCTTTCATTGTACGCTGTATTTAGGAGCAGTACACATTTCCTATTCGCCGAAGCCATAACTCCATGTATATTAGCCAATAATGGAAAGAAAAGTAACAATGTCCGACAAGCCACCAGCATGAACTAATGGGCAACGAAGCAGAACGAAGAACATGTTCTGATGGCAATATAACAATGTGGGAAAATACATTAAAAATATATGAAATTAAAGTCAACCTCTATAGCCAATATGATTTCTACTAAAAACATATCTATGTAATTCAAGCCTTGTCATACCTCGGATTAAATAAGACCGTTCGGAGTAAAGAAAAAAAGCTTTTCAACATATACGCACTTTGAAAACCACCGTTTAGCACTCTTAGTGATCGAACGATATGTGTTTATATATTACCTATATGAACGCTGCGTTTGAGTCAACGCCCAAGCTCGACTTGAAGTCGTGTATCGAGGTTTCATAGTGCTTTCCGCTTTCCACCGTTGAACAAATTTTTCAAAGTTGATCATCCAACAACTACTTACCTATCTTACTTTGGGTCGAAGTTAAAAAATTACTTGTTTCTGAATGTGACCAAAGCGGTTCAATCATATTAACGACGCTAATCAATGGGAAATTCTCACGATAGCCTTTGGGCAATCAAAGGTTTATTATTTAAAAAGTGATGGTAATGCATTGGTAACCTGACAAATATGGTATTCATTGAAACTAAACGCCAGATAAAGTTTCGTTGGTGGGATGTTCTGACAATTTTAGAAAGTATAATAAAATAAAACTTTAGTAAAGTTGTAAAAGTACGCCCAGCGACAAATTATTGGCGCCAATTTTGGTGAAAAATTAATTCCCCAAACTTCAATTGGTCTACATACCAAATTTGAGCTCAATCCAAGCAAAACTGTAAAAAACTACCCCTGGGGGATGAGCTCAACCCCCCAGGTGTAATTGGTTGATTTGGCTGAATTCCCCACCCTTCAATTAGTCTACATACCAAATTTGAGCTCAATCCTAGCAAAACTGTAAAAAACTACCCCTGGGGGATGGGCCCTACCCCCCAGGGGTAATTGGTTAGTTTTACTGAATTCCCCACCCTTCAATTAGTCTTCATACCAAATTTGAGCTCAATCCGAGCAAAACTGTAAAAAACTACCCCTGGGGGATGAGCCCTTCCCCCCAGTGGTAATTTAGCTGAATTCCCCACCCTTCAATTAGTCTACACACCAAATATCAGCTCACTCCGTCAAAAAATAGCAGTACTATAGCAGATGAATTATTCGGACGCACGGGACTGCACGGGACAGCACGGGACACTCAAACAATCTCATATAAATAAGTAAATAGGTAATAAGTAAGTAGGGCGTAAATAAGAATAATAACCTGATTATCCAGTAGTAGATATGTAGTTTCGACAAATATCAATAAAATTACTTGAGGTAAAATGATTTTGGGCTTCAGCGAGTGTTAAGTAAAATAACAATTTTATTCCAACGTTTCGACCCTTATAACATGGGTCCTCTTCAGGGAAATAGACAGCAAAATGAATTCAATCATTCACATGAACATTTCTTATTTTAAAATTATATAAAATAGCAAGAAGAGATGTCCAGAATTTAGGTATGTAGTCACGACCACGTTCCTCCTTACGGTTCATAAGTGGGATACCATCCTTTGTGGCATTGCGAATGGCAATGCACTCCTTCGTCTCCCGTAAAACTTTGTCATGCTCCCTTTCTATTACTGCTGCCTCATCCCAAAGTATGGAGTGTTTTTCAGGGTGGTCCGAATTACTCCATACATGATCCGATATAGCAGATTGCAAGTCAGCGTTGGCACAATGGCGTTTGTGCTCCTTTATTCTATCGGATAAATCCCTCCCGGTTTGGCCTATATAGACAAATCCACAAGTGCATTTGACCGTATATACCCCCGCGTTGATACTAGGTAACTTATCTTTATGAGAAGTCAGAATGTCAGACATCCTAGTAAAAGGGATGTATCCAATCGAATTTCCTAGTTTCCGTGTTATAATGCGTGCAATAGTTTCAGTCAAACCTTTAAGATAGGAAGTATGATCCTGGGTAGTTCGTTTTGAGAAGAGACTTTGGGTTTACCAAAATTGTTCTTAATACGTCGAATTGATGACACCACCCAATTGAGTGGATATCCATTTTTATGAACTAGAACATTTTTAATATGTCTCGGTTCTTTAATTAGCTTTTCTCCTTTCAGAATTTTCAATGCACGTTGAACAAGCGTGTTCACTACTGTCGTTTTGTGTGCAGAAGGGTGAATCGAGTCCCAGTCAAGGTACTTGTCTGTGTGCGTGGATTTCCGGTAAATCTCAAAATCAAAGCTCCCATCTTTTTCCCGTTGAATCAATAAATCCAAGAAAGGTATTTGCCCTTTGTCCTCAGTTTCATGAGTAAATTGAACGTTTTGATGAATCGAATTAAGCTGTTTTTCGATGAGAGTAATCTGGCGTGGGCGAACAGCGGATAATATGTCGTCAACAAATCTCCCGTAAAACTTGACATGTGAATTGTTGTCAATGATGGTTGATTCGAGTTTTTGCATAAAAATTTCAGCACATATTACTGAGAGCGCACTTCCCATAGCACAACCGTCCACTTGTTCATAAATCGTTCCTTTATACTGGAAATAGGTACATCTCAAGCATAATTCCATAGCATGTAGAATATCCTCTATACTTAGGTTTGTACGAGCACTAAGTGTTGCGTCTTTTAAAAGAAGTTCCTTAGTATATTTCAAAGTTTCGGCTATGGGAATGCTTGTAAACAGACTCCTCGCATCAAAAGAGACTAACACCTCGCCGGCTTTGATTTTGAACTTGTTTAATCTCTCCACAAAATCCACAGTATTCTTGATACTATATTTATTATTGACGATGGGCTTCAGGATTGAGTGAACAAATTTGCTAAGCTTTTGCATAGGGGAGCTATAAGACGATACAATTGGTCGTAATGGTACTCCAGGTTTATGAATTTTTGGTAATCCATAAAAAACCGGGGTGCGTTTGTTATTAGTTGTCAAGTAGTGATGCGTTGGCTTCTCGATCTTCTCTTTTCTTTCACCAAATTGTTGCAAAAATCAATAACTTTCTTCCTATAATCATTTGTCGGATTTTTACTAAGTTTCCTGTAAGGGCCAGTTGAAAGCTGTTCTTGTACTTTTGAGTCATAATCACAACGATCCATAATCACAGTCGAATTTCCCTTATCAATAGGTTTTAAAGTGAAGCAAATTATTTTCCTGATTTGATGCGGCACACGATATACCAAGATGGTGAAATTTAATTCAATCTTTATTGTCTGAGTATGCGTTTCAGTATATCTACTGTTATTCTTATGAGCGTGGGAAAACAAATACATAATCTTCTAACTGCAATTTAAATATTTATTATTAATTATTACTGTTTACTTACATGTAATAATACTTATAAAAGGTTAGGTTCATAACCTATAGTACCTATTTCTGTATTATTTGGTAATTTATCACAATATTTTCATTCTATACTCTACACTATTTTTATAAAGTTCTTACTTGATTTTTAAAAGAATTAACACTTTTCCTTTTGTATTTTTATATAATGTCTTTGAATTCATCCTTTATATGGAACAAATGTGTTCAATTCCTGGTGACTGCACAACATCTCTGGGCGTTATTATGTCTTTTCTTTTCAAAGTTTTTACTATTTGGTTGATCTTTATAAAATTATGAATGATACAATATAAGTATTGGCAATACGTAACGTTTTTGCCTATGTTCCACAATAGAAAATTCTAAAATCTTAATGCTGACAACTATTGTATCAATATCAATTCTTCGTTCAAAAGGAGTCAGGAATTATAACCACTTTACATTTGTGTAGTTAATGCGCATACCAAAACAAAAGGTGAAAGAGGTGAGAAGATTAGGAAATACGAAAAGAAGCTTGCTGGTTAATTCATGACTAGATTTTGTATTGGAAATTTACTGAGATTGTTGTAACAGAGTGTGTGAGCACACGCTTTTAATGTACACCAGCAAAAATTCTTCTATGACTATAGGTAAAGATATTACTATGACTATTACAAATATTGTACATGCATATTTACTTAGTTTTAGGGTGGAAGGACAGACAACTCAGCACCAGTAATTTTGTTTTTATTGGAATTTCTTTGTTGTTTGTGCTTGATTTTAATATTCTACAGAAGAAGCAAACATTACGAAAGCTAATAAATACTAACAGTAAATGCTACAGTTATCAGTTTACTTTTGTGGCATATTGTATTGTATTGTATATTTTATTCAAGTGTTATCTGCATTCAGACTTTTCAGTCTGATTTTAAATACATAACACCTTATAGGTCATTCAATTATACATTGGAATCGGGTTAACAATCCAGTCGTAATAAGTTTATATAAAACAAATTTTTCTACAAACATGTGACTACATAAATAAAATTTTTCTTTCATCTATTATAATATCTTTACAGGCATCTGAAAAAATTTCATATGCAGTTTTTAGTTCGTCGATTTTTGGTTTATTTAAATTTGTATTTAACTTTTTGTAATAATTATTCCAAATATGAATACTACTCCATTTTAGAGAATTTTTATATAATGTTGTTGGAATACCAGGTGGTATTTTATACCTATTTAGACCCTCATTTCTGACTCCACTAATTGTGTACCAATCTTTGAAAAGTGGGCTGTGTCTTGCTTTAAATACGAATTTTAGAGTTAATATTATTTTTCGTTCACATATAGTAAAGAGTCCTATTTTCTCATACAAATCGAATATGTTTAGTTTACTAAAATCTTTTGGTTTTGAGAGCCATTTTCTATTTAATGTTGGATAGAAATAGGAAATTAAATAACGCCTAATTTTACTTTGAAATTTTTCAATATATGACGAATTGTTTGGTGACCAGAATATAAGTCCATAATCTATTATACTCATGTAATATGCTGATAAAACACTAATGAGAAAATTTTTACTGATCATTCTCTTAATGCTATATAGTTTTGCTACAGCACAATTAAGTTTTTTATCTACGTTTTCACAATGATCTTTAAATGATAATGTAGAATCTAGGTAGACTCCTAGATACTTAAAGCTAGATACCAATTCTATATTATGTCCATTTAGTTTAACCTCTCCTTTATCTTCTTTACAAGATTTAGTATCACGGGATTTGTAGAATACCATATACTTGGTTTTAGAAATGTTAATTTTTAGTCCTTTCAATTTACACCATTCGTTAAATTCGTTAAGACACTCGTTTATTTTTTGTGTACCTTCTTTAAATGTGATACAGTCTGTATAAATGACCAAGTCGTCACAATACAAAGTATAAGGTAATTTAATTGCCCTACCTATATCATTTAGGAAAAGCGTAAAAAGGAGATTTCCTAGAATACTTCCAGGTGGAACTCCAGATTTTATGTCAAACAGTTCAGATTTGTAATTTCCATTTGTAATTGTAAATTTTCGATTACTAAAATAGCTGATTAGTATTTTAATTAAATACGGTGGTATAGCATTGTTGAAATCGTTCATTAGCATATGTATGAGTAATTCATTTGATACGCTATCGAAGGCCTTTGATAGGTCGATAAAAAGAGCTATTCCTTTACCTGATTTTTTATTTAAGTACTCATACATTTTTTGGATGAAGACAGCTATTGCGGTTTCACAGGATCTGCCAGTTCGAAAACCATGCTGGTTTTCATCTAACAGATCTGAAACTCTAGTTAAAATTTTAATATATAAAATTCTTTCAAAAACCTTAACAATAAATGGAAAGTTAAAAATGGCTCTATATGAGCTTGATAAGAGAATGGATCCTTTCTTTTTGTAAAGTGCTATGGCTGATGCTTCTTTAAAATTATCTGGTACTATTCCTGATAAAAATATTCCTAAAAACAAAACTGTTAATGGTATAGCTAATGTTTTTGAATAATTTTTATAAATTTTCATAGGAACATTACCGATTCCATCTTTTGACTTATGTACATAACTTATAGCATTTTCTATTTCTATTGGACTTATTTCGGGTGTATTAGATATTTCTTGTTCTGTGTTATTTATAAAGTTTTCGTGATATTTTTGGTAAGTTGGATAACAATTTTCTACATTACTAACAGAATCTGTTACTCTGAATTCGTTAGCTAATTTTTTACAAATACCTTTGTCGCTCTTTATAGTTATACCTTTGTCATTAACCAAACTTGTAATTTTTGGACTTGACTTCCGCTTATACTGGATAAGTTCGTCTATTATTTTCCACGCATCAGCAGAATTTTGTATTTGAGATAGCTTGGAATTGAAGTACTGTTTTTTGGCTGATCTAATTGCACTATTAACTTTATTTTTAGCTGATACTGCTTGATTTATAATTGCTTGGTCGAAAGTTGATTTTAATACTAATGAATCTCTTTCTGCACAAAGTTTAGAGATTTCTGGGCTAAACCAGGGAGCATTTGTTCCTTTTGCATATTTTTTCCTAATTGGTGCATGTTTATCTAATATTCCTATAATTATGCTTTCAAAAAATAATGCATTTTTTTCAGGGTATTTAGAAATTTTTAGAAATGACCAATCAACTGACATAATATCTTTCGTAAATTCGTTTTCGTTAATACGTTTATAATTTCGATATTGAATAAGTTTTGGTGGTTCTTTTATCCTATCTGGAGTTGTAATAATAGTATATATCATATTATGATCGGAATTTGTGAAAGGTATAGTACCACTTTTCGAAAATTTAATTACGGAGGAAACGTACATGTGGTCTATTAATGTTTTTGTTGTAACAAGTTTCTTTTCTATCTTTCTAGTTGCAATTCGAGTTGCAGATTTAATAGTTTGCACAACATTGTGTTCTCGTGCTATTCCTAGTAGTCGTATTGACTCTGATGTACGTTTTAGTATATCAATGTTAAAATCTCCAGTAATTACTATTTCACATTTTTGTGTTCTT
The DNA here is from genome assembly GCA_029691765.1 of Entomobrya proxima. Lineage (NCBI taxonomy): Eukaryota > Metazoa > Arthropoda > Collembola > Entomobryomorpha > Entomobryidae > Entomobrya > Entomobrya proxima. The sequence continues at coordinate 23,005,319 of CM056170.1, read as the reverse complement.
AGAAAGCAGAAAACTTGTTCGATATATAACATTGCTTCTTCGTTTACTTTATCTGGAGGAATGTAAAATATAGCTACTAATATTGGCTTTTGGAATTGACTAATTATTTTAAGAACTGTACATTCTACTAGATTCGGAGCTACTGCTGGTATATCACAAATTTCAAAGTTGTATTTTTGACTTATATAAATTAATGTTCCTCCCCCTTCCTTTCCAATTCTATCTTTTCTTACAGTATAATACAGAGGTATATCATACATGTTGTCATGGTTCCTAGGTTTAAGTTTTGATTCTGTTACCGCAAGTATTATTACACGGTTTTCATTTACTAGAAAGTGTCTAATTTCTTCGTATTTGTTATTTATACCATTTAAATTAACATGAATAATTTTACGACCTGGTGGTAGACGCTGTTGATAACTGTATTCTTCGTCCGGAGTGAGTAGTATGTTGCTTAAGTTTGTGCCTTCTTGGTCCAGATCCAGTACGTTGGCGTCTTCAGATTGGAGTGGTAGATTCGCTAAAAGTTCCTTGTTAACTGATGAGTTATCTAGTTTGTTATCCGACATACAATATTTACATATTTTATCATAAATTACGTAAACTGGCTTGTTGTTGTAGTTTCCTATTGGTGGGATGAATTGACCTCTTATTTTGCATTTGGTGCATGGGATCCATTTGAAGTGTGAGTTGGCAGTTTGGATCAGCTCGGCCATTTTAGGATTCGGTCATAGATAACAGTGAAAAGTTTATATTAGCATGGTGTATTAAAACTTAATGAGCATGTAGTCGTCATGATGAGTTAGTTTTAATAGTTGTATTTGTTTTTGCTCTTCCTCCGATGTCCATTTATAGTAATATTGGTATTTCTCTTACGTTATTCAGCCCATACTTATACCCAGCTTGGGCCCAGCTGCAGTTTTTATGGTGCTCGTAGAGCATTGTACATCCTTCTCTGGATTGGGGTGTTGTGATCCAGGCGCCAGGGATGACTTCCATAATAGTGCGGCCTTTTTTTGGGCAGATTTGATATCACTATATGCAACCAGATCACAAGAAATAATATTGAAAACAAGCTTGCTGGAATGTATCTTCTGTGCTACTGTAGTAACAAATGTGTAACGGTGATAAGCCAGAATTCAGATGCATTCATTTATTCCGTTCGTTTTGACTTATTCATCTTTTCCCTTTGATTTTCCTTTCGTGATCTGAATGATTCGATGAGACCGTTGTACCATGATTAAGGTTTGGATGTGACATAAGTAACAGCCTCGTATTCTCATATCACATACAGAAACCATCTCACAATTTTCGAGGAAACGGAAATGGTGAAAGCTTGTCGCACAGTTTATATGCTAATAGGTGAACTCCGTTTTTACTTTGGCAATTGAAAATTTGGTGCTCGCACTACCATTTCAGAGTCCCCGACTTGTAGGAAGAAAAGGAAGACAATCGACATTTGAATTTTAACAAGTTTGTTACCTTTATTTGAAATTGTACTTGCTCGTGCTTACATACAAAATACATGCATGTACGCAATGGGTAAATTTTCTCTACGTTTTACTGTCAATAGAGTAATGATTTAGGACGACAGTGACTGCTCCAAAGATAGACAGTAACATGCATTTTCCCTTTTTGCGGTTCATGCATTATATCACTCCATACCTAGCCTTCAGAAGCTGCAAAACAACAACGAAGAAAAGTATAATACTCCAGTTCCAGAGCTACTATAAGACAATAATTATAATATTACTAGCAACACGCCCGTTGGGTTTTAATAGACTTTCATAAACTATTAGAATTTTACGTAATTTACTCGAATTCACTTGCTCGCAGTTTTCTGTTATCTTAGGTCATTTGCTTGTTCCATAAGCTTATCACTGGAATCTTAAATATCAGCCCCGCTAGTTAACCCTCCTTTAAGAACCTCACTCCCTGTCCAAAACTCCAAAGAACTCCAAATAACTCAATGAAAACCCCATTTCCTGACTCAAATACCAAGTAACCCACTGCAAACCCCAATAACTGCGGCTCCACTAAAATCTTTACTCCATGATTGTGACACCAATTAAATTACTGAAGACTTGAACTGGATGTAATGCCAGTTAACTCACTGAATACCCCATTATCTAACTGCAAATCTAAAAAGTAAGTCCAAGAAATCAGATTTTGCATATCTACTTTATGTATGCGACATAAAGATACATTTACAATCACATTTTGTAAAATTGCAACATTTCCAGAGCATATTTTGCAATTCGCATACGTGCTTACTGCATCATGTTCATGATGTAGATGTGAAGAATGTGCATCAGAATCTCAATACAGTCATGTGTATTTTGACTCCACCCCCTCGAAATGCTCCTCTGGAAAAAACCGTTAAAATAAACAGTTCAGAGGCAAAAAATCGAAAAAAGGGCTCTGTTGCGGAGTTAAGTAGGCGATTGACGATGGACTGCGACATTTTTCAAGGTTTAAAGCCCTGTAACAACTTCAGAAATTGTACCTTCAGGAACCTGTCAAACCTCCCTTTAAAATACATTAGTAGCCTATCCTCTCCATACTTGGGGTACCAATTTTATATATATGATTTTCATGGAAACAAGCAGTTTACCGGAAAAGGAGTATACGTAGCACATTATACAACGTGAAAATAAATCATTATTTTTTCTTCATATACGAGTTTTAAATAACAACAAATCAAGAGATTTCAATAACGTTGTTTGAACGATGGCTTTATGAGACTTTATCAAAAAACTTAAATCCCTAGAAAGGTAATATTTGAACAAAAAGGATGTGTGAATGCTGAATACAATCGGGTTACCAGAGTTGTTGTATAAATTAACATTTATGTAGATATCTTTACTTACAGGGAAAGGCTTACCCGAAAAACTCGGATTTCAGAAGAATACTTTTGATGAGGAAAAGTTGTACTGTATCGCCTTATTAGCACTTAAAAGGATGCGACAGAGGCACACCACGGTACAATGGTTGAAACAGAAAGTAAAATAATGAAGCTAAAATCAATATTATTACATATTAAATGTCTTCACAACAAACATTTACAAAGGGAATAGTGGAATGGAAAATTTGCTTTGTTACTAATGATCCACATGACATATTATATCAACAACTATAAAGGGGTTAAGTTTTCACAAAATTGAAATGCGATTCTTCACGACGGTCTGTATTATTTGTAACTACCATAGTTACACTACAGTAAAGTCATATTATCCCATTCAAACTATTAAATTCCCGTAATGAGTAGAAACCATAACCATAAGAAGTTTCGATTTACCATAAAGTTATCAATGCATGAGTATGTAGCATAATACAATTATTATTAGCGATACCTTATGAAAAGAGTTTGCATTATGTTACATCCGTCCGTCCGCAAGATTTCTCGAGAACCGTTAGGAGGTTTCCACCAATTGATTCCTCATGTCAGTATCTCGCCGGAATTTGTTGATGGGATCAGTAGGTCAACCCCAACCGTTAGAAACCGTTAACCGAAATACAGCCATTTACGTAGTATTCAGAACTTTAGTTACGTAGTTACGAAATTTGATATAGGGATTGACATGTTAAAATGTACACTCCGATAAACGTGACATTGGAATGCTGACAAGGGTTTCCAAATGAAACCTCAGGTGTTCCAACGTCTTCTAAAGGATGTCTAAGGAACTAAGATAGTTTACAATTTCAAATGAATACAAAAAGGTTACAAATGAACCAGTTAAATTTTAAAAATTCGCGCTACCTAAGTTATACTTTTTTTTACAAAGGTTTATTTTTTATGCAGCCCTGCTCTTCCATCTATGCTTGTATAGTAATTTAGCGTGCGTGGTGACAAATGAAAAACGAAATTTCTCTTGAGCGCATCCTTTTTTCTGGAAATTTTATGATTTGCACAGTATTATTATTACGATCAGCTTGATTAAAGCATAACTAAAAATAAATTAAAAAGTTATTATTGTTTTATAACAAATTTGACAACCTCTTACAATTTTGTACAAACTTTGACTTTCAAGTACGTACCACGTCAATTTCCATGATTTCATCTAATATTATTCTGATCGCTTTTGATTCTTTGATCGCTAAAGTAATAAAATTTGACTTTAGTTAGTTTTTAGTTTCCAGTTTGTCATACACCTAAGTTAATGAGTTTTACTATAACCACATGAGGTATTCAATAAACGTACGTCAATCATTTCATCAAATCATCAAACGTAAATGTATCCTTCAGGGACGATCACACAGGACCAATATTTAAGTAACGTTTTTAATTCAGTAACTTTTAATTGCTTTTTTGTTATATGATCTAGATCTAAAGACCAAACGGATTACGCTCCAGTTGCTCCAGGAGCGAAGTCCTAAGTAGCGTACAAAGAAATATTTGAAGGAAACGTATTATATCTATCAGTGCCCGTAAAACATCATTTTTATCGTCAGCCAGCATCATCTCGTTTTTAAAAGACGTTGATCGTTTGCTCTCAACGGTTTGGTTTGTGTGGGTTTCATTCACTATTTCACCTTGCATGTAGGGTATGGGTACGCCGAATTTCTTTAGTTGACTCAGTAGGTTTTCACCAACACTTTTACGTGAAACTAAAAATGTGTGTTTTTTTCTTGCCTTGTCAGCAGAAAGTGTTGCCGTTTCACATTTTCTACAAACGCAGCTTGAACTTTCTAGCTTGCATGTATACGAGCTGTGTGCCTCCGTTAGGAGCTTAGTTTTCAGTCGACCAGCAATGTGAACTGATATTCTCTAACGGACTATGGGCTGGTAATTTTTTCTCGAAAGTAAACGCAGCAAGTGTGTGAGTGGCATGCCCAAAACCGTTATATTTGGGTCTAGAGTTGTGGCATGCTTGCCAACATCATTGGTAGTAAAAGAGTCAGACAGCTTGGCACCTTACATTTACTATGAACATAAGTTCGTAAGAAAAATGAAGGAGCAACTTGTTTGAAATTTATTATAACTTGCTATTACATGGAAACCATATGCCCCTACAGGAACCGGTACTACTAGACAATTTTTCTCCATATTATTATGTTTAGAAAAACATGTTTACTTGTATCTGTTGGCAAAATTGTTGATTGCAAATAAAATTCACTGAATTCTTTATATATTTACTTTGAAAATAACTTCAATACTTTTTTGAACAAGCTCGTGTCATTCCGTGAAACAGTGAGGTTTCTCTCCGAATTCCAGGAACTCGTCGAGAACACGAAAGAAAATGAAAAATGGATAGAAAAAGTCCATGTTTACCCATTGCTATTGACAGCTCCTGCGAATTTGAAAATGCATTTGAATTTAAAAATCAACATTGTAAGTTGCCAGAGTCGAGAAAGTTTTAGGTGATGCGTGTTCTTAAAACGAGGTTATTCAGATCAAACAAGGCAACAAACCAGAAAAAGTAAATAAATTCAAATAAAGCGAACGCTAAATGATTTAGATGTTCCGTTCCTTTTTGCTTCAATAACTTTTGTTCGAGAATTCTAAACTGACTGAGAATGGAATCTTTTACTTAAAATAAAAGATGGCTGAAAAAGTTCTTTGAAACAACAAGAAAGCGAGTTTTATAGTTTGTAGTTATGCAGATAAGAGAAAAAAGGGAAACCAGTTGTCAAGTTCAGTCATTTTCACCGCAACAACAATACACGAACAGGCACATTTTTGGCTGTTTTTGATAAAGAAAGCCCGGACTATTGAACGCATTCTGGTAACCCAACCAAATGTAGGTACCATTTAATGTTTACTCAGAGATTTGATAAAAACGAGAAAAGTGTCACTCTTGATGTATTACAATGTTTCCAACAGTGTAACGAGGTACCCGGAAAAAGTTAGAGTTATTGTTACAGGGAGAATCACGACAGTCCAAAAAAGGACAAACCCTCAAAACCACAATAGCAGACCAAAAAGTACATGAATCTAAGCCGTAAGGAAAAGGAGACTTACATCTACATCAAACAGACTCATCTATACACCACCCACACAAAAGAAAGTATCCATTGGATAAAATTGATTAAGTTAGAGAAAGAAAAGTGAAAGTGAGCCAGAGAAAGCGCTTTAAGGTGAATCCAAAAAAATCCTATTAACTTGGAATCTTGTATATGGATTAATAGACAAAATATGTACTACGGGAAAATATCGCTAATTCGATTATTGGAATTTCTCGTCATTTTTATATCTCATGTACCGTTTTATCCCAACATGTTGTATGTTGTATAACCTAAACCTAAAAAATTCCCACTCAACGTAGGTTTGCTTGAAGTGAAAGTGTCATAACATGATAAACTTTTTGGGTATTCCTTTGGGTGTCACCACAGTCCCAGTTTAATCATCAGCAGTTTCGCTTGATTGCTCTTTTCCCTCTTGCCCACTGCTCGTTTACAGTTCATTGGATCGAGGGCTGGGGTAACAATGTTTAGTAATCAGAGCCGTCTCTGCTCGTCCCGAATTTCGTAACGATAATTAATTTGACGGGGAACGTGGGACACGTTCGTACGCTGTGGAATCTCCCGTCTATTGGCAAAGTTAGATGAATTGCTATTGTTATCATCATCGACATCATGTCTCTGTCGTGCATTTCTCTTGAGCTGTTGCTCAAATTGTTTCTCCATTAACGGAATTCGGTGACACCAAGATGAATGCCCAGTTTACACCGGGAACGGCTGTAGACCCTACGGCTACTGTGGAGATATCTATAAGCTGCAGGTTTGTATAGAAAATTATTGCCATGAATTTTTTAACAACTTGTGTGTGTTATTCGGATGACCCCTTTCATTTTCACATCTCGTTAAGCGTAGTATACCGCACGCCGCACAGAAACAAGTGCGACGCTTTCCTCAGTTTCCCTTTCTCGCCTCACTCAATTGTAAGCTTGTCTTGTCACCGGCTTAAATAAAATATAAATCAAATAGGGACATTACATGCACGGTTTAGATTGTGCCGTCGCAAACTTAATAACATGACCTTATATTTTAGTTGAATGCCTAGGCTCTAGTAAAAGCAGAGAGTTCCCTTCTGCTCCACAGGATTTCAAATAGCTGCTAGCGATGAAGCTGAGCAAGAGACTGACTCCATAGTTTCCAGGAAAATCGACAAAAAATGTCTCCGAGGGTAACATTGACCAGACAAGCATGTGTACAAAGCTGATGGTTCCAACTTCCAGGAATGGCCGTGTATTCATGTTCATCGTTCATCCTTTAGTGTTTCAAAGGTGCTGAAGGTAGTGAGAAAGATGTAACTGGTCTCTGGTGTACCATTTCCAACAAACCAAACAACTATCCGATAAAAAGCAATATATAGCAATGGGATATTCTCACGATGCGCTTTTCATAGATAAACTTGCTTTCATTCTTTTGTCCCTGTGCAGCACAGGCTGTGCTGCTTGTTCTTGCTATATATGCGGTTCAATTCTCTGTCCATTTGTCATGACTCAAAGGCAAAAATATATGAAGGATGATATGAAATGCGGTTTGAAAATATCAAAAAAAATTAGTAAACGTTTTCATTTTCTTCTTTTGAACAGATTTTGACAAATCAAGTTCCACTGAGTGGAATCCACTCATTTAACAGATTTTGTTGTCTATCAATTCTAGTTGTTCGAATAGCATAAAAAACACTGCTCTTAATCTGGAATATTATAAAAGTTGTACTATTTTTGGTTTGACATGAAGCGTCTTATAGCGAATTACATTATTCTAATGCTACCAATTGTAATGCGATGCGACAATTAAGAATTTGGTAATGTTTCCTCAAATGTCAAAAGTATTCTATTCGGACGGAAATTTTCTATTTTTTAATGATTCCAGCAAGAGAGTAATAAGTTGATTCATTTTCTGGTTAATATTATGACCACCCACAACCCTTCCGAAATTCTCCACTTTTCTCCCTATAATTTTTATTTTATCGCTTCGGCAATTCCATTCCATTGCAAAGTAGACAGCAAAAGAGAAGGAGGAAAAGGGAGTGAAACTGCTTGTTTAATTCTTTCTCCCAATGTCCATCCTACTCCTTTCAGTTTTATTCCTTTTTTGCAGCTAGTCAGAACATTCAAACATTCCAACCATTATTACTATTATCATTATTACGATTATAACAAAGTGTTTTTACAAATGTTCCTATTTTATTATAACGATTATACTACTGCCCCTCCTATTCCTACTACCGCTATTAAACTCGGTTTGCTGCCTGCCTGCAAATAACAGTTTCCGTTTTTCTCACAGGAAGTCTCCTTCAAAATGTCTTCTCATGTCTTATTCATTGTGAGAAGCTAGAGAAACTCTAGTATTTTGCATAATCCATCAGCGAAACCCATCATTCTCGCTACACCCACTACTTCCCCATTTTATTCTGTCTGAAATTACTCTGTATATTATAAGGTAAGTATAGTAAAGTAGTGAGACAAAAAAAAATTGTGTGTTTTCCTTCAAGGGTTCCGCTATGATGTACCATCCATCAAGACTAAGCACCACCATCAGTGCATGCAGGGAACTTTGAGAAAATGCCGCTTGTCACAGAAAAAAATTGTAATAGACACCCTTATTAAGGTTCACGTTAGTGTACCTTTACTCCTATCATCCTGATGTGTCTGGACGTTCCTCCGTCCGTCCGTCCGTCCGTCCGTAAGCACGATAACTCGTCAACCGTTTGACCTATTCCAATTCTGTCTTCAGTTATCGATAGCTACACCTCTTGCGACGATCCCTATTGATTTTCAAGTCAATCCGATAACCGGAAGGTACCTAAAAAGTACCTTTTCTAAAGTACTCTTCTTTGCTGCATTTAAAGGCCATAGAGCTACAGCATTTTCACTACCGGCATGGGAATAATGCCAAATAGCAGATAATGGTCCTCATCATGCCACAATGGTTCTGATCATGCCACAATGGTTCTGATCATGCCACAAATGGTTCTCATCATGCCACAATGGTTCTCATCATGCCACAATGGTTCTCATCATGCCACAATGGTTCTCATCATGCCACAATGGTTCTCATCATGCCACAATGGTTCTCATCATGCCACAATGGTTCTCATCATGCCACAATGGTTCTCATCATGCCACATTGATGTGACAATGGTTCTCATCAAGTAATCATGGATAATCTTTGGTTGTCAAGTATAATCAATGATAATATTTGGTCAGTCAGTCATCAATGGCAGTCAAAGTTACCGGGTAAAGTACACGTGAACCTTCCTTCAAGCTTACATAGGGTTTATTCTTTTGCTAGTTTCAACATTTTCAGACTAAATTGATAATAACTCCCAACAGACAACCAGAAGGTATAAGAAAGAACACGAAAAAATTTTCACATGAAAAAAGTTCTACCATTTACCACCATATTTTGGATGAAATAGAAACTATCATCAGACTGAAAATATACTTAATGAGACTCATAAAAACTTTGTGCATGCCATTTCGGTAATTGCTCATTTAAGGCATTCTAATGACGCTATTCCCTAAAGGATGGAGAAAAGGTAGAAAAATGATAAAAACTAAAGTGCCACAGATATACGGGACGGGTAAAACTCGTTTGAAACTGTGTGACAATAAGATGATGATGGTGATAAAATAAAGAGAGGAGGAACTTATGGCAAAACTTGGTATTTTATGGGGTCATCCATCAAGTAAAGAAGCAGAAAAGGGGAATTTTTTCTGTATAATATTCTTTTATGATGATTTATTAGAGACCTGTTGGACAAGGATGTCTTTTCAAGATCCGATCCCATTTGTGTTGTATATCATCAACCAGTGGGCACCGGAAACTCGCATTGGGTGGAGTTGCTCCGTACAGAAGTGATATGGGACTGTCTTAATCCGGATTTTATTACCAAGGTAAGCATAGGTAGATATCCTATAAAAATCTTTAAAATGCATTGTAGTTTTTTGCAATTTACAATTATTTATAATGGATTGTGAAAGTTTTTCTCTATATTATTAATTTGCTGGGTTTCATATTTTCTAGGTTACGCTTGACTATCGCTTTGAAGAGGAGCAGAGTCTCCGCTTTGAGGTATACGACGTTGACAATCCATCTGCCACTCTGGATCTACATGATTTCATAGGGTTTGCGGAATGCACACTAGGTCAGATTGTGGCAGCCGGATACTCTGGTCTAAGTTTGCCACTCACCCAGAAAAAGAGTCGTTTCAATCCCAACAAAGTTTCAAAGCAAACAAAGCAGACTAGCAGTGGACGAATTATTCTCACTGCGGAGGAGCTTGTACAGTTCAAAGAAGAGGTAAGTACAAAACGTTTTAACTCATTTGAAAACAATAACAAAATCCAAAACAACATATAGGTAAAAAATTTCTTTGAATTAGTACTCTTGTGTTGATTTACCTTCACGGTAATGTACCATAAAACGCCCACCTACTTTTTCATATCTATCATAAACTTACAGGGTTACAGTGACAGGTTTCCGAATAATGTTTCGTTGTGCACTTTAATTAATACATTTTTGGTATCATTAAAATTTAAATCTGTGCACAAGTTTTCCTTGCATATTATCGACCAATCTTGTAGTGCTAGTAAAATTACTAGGTACTAGGTATGTACATATCACATATTACCGAATTCGTGTGCCGAGTTTCATTGTGGCTTTGTCGCAGTAGCTTTCCTGTTTACAAAGACTCACAGAAACTATCTTTTAAACTTTCTTTCTAGAAACGGGACAGTTTTTAGGTGGGATGGGCTAGCTGTACACAAACATAGCACTACATCATTTGCAGAACACCCAAAAGAATAAGAAGGCAAGATCAAGGGGCCGAACTTTCTTGTCACTATATTTTTGTAGTTGCCGCTAGTACTGCACTCTCTTTCTCTATCTCATTTTTTTCGTCTTTCTTCGTATTACTCAGCGAACCCACAAAGTAGCTACTACTTTCTTGCAATTCGTTTGACTCTACTTGATCTTGGAGTTCTAGTTTGTGGTGAGATGAATGATCTCCATTCTCGTGCAGTTTCTAACAGGAGAATAATCTTCAGAGAAAATCCGAATTATCTCTGGATTTACGTGTTCCGAGTTACTCGTATTTCATCTCGTATCAACTACAAAAGGCTACAAACGGGGTTGAAAGATGCTCACGATGATCCGATATTTAGAAAATATTGTACATATAGCATCACTATATAGAGAATCTTCAGATGTGTCAAAATTTAGGGTATTATTTTTTGTATTTTCTTTTCGTTTTCTGTTTGGCTGATAAATGAAAGTCGATCCATCACTCGAGATACCTGATGTATAAGCTTGATCACTTGTATTTTTGCTTTCAACTTGTATAAATCATGTTCCTTTTACAAAGTAGTGTTTTGCAGAGTTTAGCAGTTCCGGATTACCCCCTTAAGCTTATGTACCTTTGCAAGCTGCTTTCTCTCTCAAATGGCAAAGGTAGAACGGCGCCTGATGTCTGAAAAAGTTGCCTAGGACAAGACAAGTCACCCACAAAAGCATAAGTAGTGCATTTTCAAGTTTTACTAGAATCTGCTTGCGGACACTGGTCACCTCCCGTTATATCTGTCTCCGTCGTGTTTTCCACCCTCGCTTCGTTTTTGTTACGCCTTTTCCCATTTAATTTTCCGTACATTATCCAACCTCCTTCATTTTCACTCTTGAGTACTCTCTCCAATCGAAAATTTATTTTTATTGTTTTTCTCTCGAAAGTTGTTATCACCACCTTTTTCGTACGCAAACAATGGTATAGTCAACAAACACGGACCTTCTTTCTTTGTACCGGAAAACTGATAAAAAGTCAGAAAACTCTACAAGCTTTCCAATGTTTTTCTCAATGAGTTGTATAGTTGGGTAAGTAGTAGGCGAGCGTCGCCCAGAAGAACAAAACTGAATGAATGAAGAAAAAACTTTGCCGTCCCTTTTCTTATTTCCTGGTCGAGCAAAGGTCTGTTCATTCAGTACTAGTACACAAATAAAAGTGTTCAAATATTTGCAAGAAAAGTAGTGAAACCGTTGTCATCATCAACAGCAACAAATTTATTGGACAGTTTACTTTCACCCATAAAAGCGTGGATGCAAAACGGGAAAATGAAGAAAAGTTCTTCGCTCCAGAGAAATTACTTAAGTCAGGAGAATTAAAGTTTTTGACAACACACCGTTTTCTAGACACCATAGTAGCATTTACATTAGACATTCTGTACAATTTCGGGATTTGGTTATAGCGTCTAAAATCCAAATGCATAAGGTGTGCGTGATTATTAAAGGCAACTAAAATGATCGCTAAAAACAAGAAGCCCTATGTACAGGGAATACATCGAGTTTCTTTCTACCAAGTCAAAATTCTAGTAAGCTGAAGTGCTGGAGCGTGTCGCTTTATGGTAAATACTAAAACAAAAAGAGAGAACGGAAACTTTTTGGGGTTTTCCCTAAATCATCGCAATCATTCTCATCATTCTCCTGCCGTCCCAACTTTTTCTAGCTGTACAAAAGTTTTCCCAAATGTTGAAATACTAAAGTAGTTACTCCCCATGAGACAATACTACTGAAACAAGCACATGTAACAGTTTTCAATGGCAACGTAACTCCAAAAGAGGTTCATTTTAGCCTCTTTTGCTCATTTTACACACTCCATTTTGCATTACGACACGTAAGAGTAAACTCACACAAATTAAATGTACAACGAACTAAAGGAGAAACTTGAAGAAGAGTAGACACATGATCATGTTGTGAAGTTGTACTTTTGGCTACTGCTGTGCTCTTGAGAACAACTAAGTTAGAATTGAATGCAAACTTGATGAGCCAAAACGTAAGAGGTGGTTTTTATTTTATAAAGCCGACAAGAAAACGAAAGACATAAAAATAGGTGAGCAGAAAATGAGAAAAGGTTAAAATGTTGACTTTTTTATAGTGCCCCCTCTCAACCATTCAAAAGCTCGCTATTAGCTTGTCAGAGTAGAGATTCGAATTACTTGAGCAAAAAGATATAAAAATGCACCTTTACTTTTCCACAGATAAGAAAATGTTTTTAGGGTTTAGCATAAATCTGGTTCTGTTATGACATCAGCGATTTAACTAATATGGTATTACTTTTTATGTCATTCTAAACTCCCATGATTTTTCAAAAAGGACAGCGTTTTATCTTTTTTAAAGAAAAACATGTACAGTGTTCCATTTGCCCTCAAGATTTGCACATTGTCATACTTTTATTGTTGGAGAAAGCATTTTTCGTTTCAAAATTCAATTACTGTTATTGCTAACATTTTGAGATGTGAAAACCTTTCTGCTGGAGAAAGATACAAGGTGGATATGTCGTTTGTTGAATTGCTGGTGTTAATACTAGTTGCACTAAGTTTTGGGTTTTCGGGAAAGTACTTTGAGAAGTTTTGCTCCTTTGCCTATTTTTATAGAATATAACCTTAAAATCCTTGAAAACCATTTTTTTCTAAATTGCCACTAGCCACCATAAACAGGCATTTTTACCCATGTGCATAACAAAACATTTTAATTTTCCAACGGTCTTTAAAAGTGTTTATTTGGTTCCCTGATAGCGAGTTTAGTGCTTAAAATCTTTACTTGAATTACGGCAGTTAAAGGAGGAATTTTCAGGGATTGCATGTCGTAATACGTCCACGTAATAAGTAGAAATTTCCATTGCATTATGCATCCGCTCGACTCGACTGAATACTAAAGTTGTTTACTTGTGGGTAGTATGCATCAGGGTTTTTTTTCTATCTCCATATTTCTCCCACTTTCATTTCCCCTTTAGCATATTATATTTCGACTATTTGGTATCAACATGTGCGATCAGGTTTATTTTGTTCCTAAGAAGGTTGCTCTAAAGCTTTATACATTTTATACAGTTTCCATTTTCACAAACTAGCATAATCTTCAAACATTAGCATGGCATTCCAACAACTACGTAAGTTAAATGCCATTTCACTGTTTTTTATCTATGACACCGGTTTTGGCACTGAAATGTGGCTTTCTTGGCTGCCATTCCAGATAGTTTGCCTTTTTATACATTTTCCACTTGACTGGTTGCCATAACTTGTTGAATTTGATATGACACCAGGGCATGCACACTTTCACTGTCATTCTCTTCTGATAACGTATCCAAACAACGGGTTGTTTGCACTCATACTTGTAGGCTCAAACTGAATCTAGAAAAAATTATTTTGGATGGACTCTCTCTCATCCTGTCATTTTCATTTCATTGTCGTGTTCATGCTGCTGTTGTACTCGCTGAGTGCATACAGTTTTCTTTGATCTTTTCTTCTGAAAGATTCTATTACCACCCAAACAAGATACATGGCAGCAACAAAGCAAAACAAAGGCAACCAAAATGAATATAAAGCGATATCCGTGTTCCTGTATATTCTCTTTTCATTTCCCTACTTAGCATGAAATTTCATAAAAGAGCTTATAGGTGACATCATCCCATTAATACGAGCTCAACCCGGCACCTTAGATCAGACAATTCCTAGAACTTTAGTTAGAAAGCTCCCGTTACACTTTGCATGAACGTTCCCTTCTATTTTACTGCCAGTTATCTTTTCTGCTTCGCTTTCTAGTTTTTAGATATATGTCTTGGCGTATCAGTATCACTTTTCACTCACTTTCTCATTTTTTATACAAGAGGAAAGTCTCAGAAAAACAATCGTATATCCAGAAAAAGGGAAAACAACAACAACTCCAACAGTATATATACCATGCGCGTTTTATGATAGTTTCTATTGTGCAGCCTTTCGGAAAATGTTGCAAAAGTGGAAGGGTCGCATTTTTTCTAGACTTGCTCGCACTACATTGCAATGCATTGGTGAGCTCATTTTCTTGAAGCAGCAACAGAATCAGGATCACGATCAAAGGGAACGAGAAGAAATGACTTGCTAAAAGGTCATTACATAAAAACCATTTATTTTGCAGGCTTCTTTTAGTATCTGGTGGATGGCGGAAAATAAAGTTGGGAAGCATATGCCGGCCGGACAAAAAATGAGATATTTTTTTAAATACCTTAGAACCGCGGTGGAGAAAAAAGGCCGAGCGTAAAGCTGATAGATCTAAATTCAAAACCACAAAATAGCTCATTTAAGCAGTTTTTGGATTTCTGCTTGTATATTACAACTAACAAGAGTCGACATAAAACACATGATGAGAAAATGTTCTTTTCCAGCAGTTTTATGACTGAATTTACACATGGAAAAATACGTTAGTAAAAATGAATCACTCACCTTCATCAGTTCAGTGTCATTGCAGTTAATATCGTACAGAATTTGTATACTTATTTCGTTTCTAAATTTCAAATTTACGAAAAATTGTCATTTTTGTAAGCCATCGATCTACCTAAATCCTACTGAATGCAAATAATGGAAACAGTTCTCAGCAAATCGAAACCCCAATTTTCTTTCAGGTTTTCAACTTGTTTCATTTGAAGATTTTGTGTGTGTGTGGGTTCTTTTGCTTTTAGGTTTGACCAACCTTGCTGCTCTTCACAAACTTCTTTTAATATAACTCACGCTTTCTTCAAAGCCCTTCAGTTTTCTGGCGACTTCTAAAATGGAATTGGTCATGGTGTGTGAATCTGAATATTATGTACTTGATTTTCTATTCAAAAAACATTATACATTTACGCTGAAATGATATTATAACATAGAAGTGTATTTTAAAGAGTCTTTAAACAAAGTATATATAACATGGCTTGTGTGATCAACAAAAACGATTTTCGCGGAGGAAATCAATAATAAAGATAAAGCTGCTGAATTCAGAGATATGTTTCTTTTGTAAGTCCACCCATGCAAAAATATGATATTGCATTGGAACTGAAAGTCCATTTCTACGAAGTGATAGCTTTGAAACGCTTGAGCTGAAGCATGATTTCAAAATATTATCTTGTTTGATCAATTCAGATGAGAAAAAAATTCAAAGCAATCTCATTTTCTTCGAAATGATAATACACAAAAAAAACTTTGAACGAAATCGAATTTTGAAACGTAAACCAGTCAATTTTGTCAAAATACCATTTCTATTCAAATTCGTTCGGAGTACATTTATCTAATTTGCCCTTTAAGCCGAATTTTATAAAAGGTGCATGGTAACATTGGTTACTTACGCAAACAGTTACGTAAATAAACTGGTATCACTGTTCTCTATCTACTGTGCATCTACTTTAACTGTCTTTAAGTTTTTAAATACGTTTGAGAAAGTAAACCGTTATAAGCAGCAGTGAATTTTACATTTAAAGCTTCACATTTTGGAAGAAAGTGTTGACTGGAAAGGAATTTTTTTTACGTAGTACATAAAATCAAATCCATAAATCGAAAGCTACAACAACCTTCCCATAACAAAGATTCTTTAATTCTAATCCCCACACAACGTAGCACGTAATTTATTTTTGACTATGGCACACATTTTCTTATGCATTTATTCCATAAACTGCACACGTGCTAGTTTATCGTGTTCTCTTTGTTTTTCCCTCCACTCTGTTCCACTTTTGCACCCACCAAAGATCCGAACCATTTGTCATGGGTGACTTGACTTGCAACTGACTCCGCCACAAGAGCAGCAGGCTGTTTTTTTGCAAATATGCTACAAAATCACATATTCCCGTTGGTTTTTTGTTGTTCTTTTGGAAAACTCGTATGTTTTCTGTCAAATTTCAGTATATTCTATGTTCCAACAGGTCACAATGAGACTGAAAGGCCAGGGACTGGGCAGCAGCCGTTGTTGCTTTTTCCCCTCGTCCATATTTTACATTCTCAGCAAGGTAAATGAAGATGGCAGCTACATAGTCGTGTACAGATCAGAAGGGGCGCCCGGGGACACGCCAGTCTGGCTCCCAGTAACCATTTCCATCCGCAGCCTATGCAATGGGGATAAGGACAGAGGACTCCAGTTTCACTTTTTCCAAGAAGGTTTTAACGGATATCACACTAGTCTAGGCTATGTGCTTACATCCGTCAATCGTATGAAGTCAACTCCGGAAGGAAGCCACCTCAAGTTGATCGGCAAAAATGGAAAGGTACTAAAAGTCAAGCTTTTTTTACCTAAGAATAAAAATGCTTTCAATATTTGATCAAGGAAACATGGATCTCGAAATATTATAACTTTGCAGATATTGCAATTACACATCATTGTCGATTGTCATTCTATACCTTTAGTCTTTGGAGGAAGCTTTAAAAGTTTCAATGTAAAATTATGTAATTTGCCATGGATTTGAAGTTATTACAGTGCGGGGAATGAATGGCGAATGACAATCTTGCATTTTTGGAAAATAATATAACATCATTAAAGATTATAATGATGGTTTAGTTTGGGCTTAATTTATATCTATTCAATTTCCCACAAATGAGAAAAGTTTGGATTTCTCGCGTATCGAGGAAAACCTTAGGGAAAATTTTTGTTCCATCTTTTTATATTTTCACATTTTCCTAGAAAAAACTCAAATTATACCACGATGTAGGAGTAAATGGTGAATCTGGATCTATGAAAATACATTGAATCTCATCAAAACAGCCGTGTCGTATTTACGCACTAGTTGAACCTGTCTCCGCCGCAGCGCTACTCTACCAATACTCCTAATACCAGATGTTTTATTGCTCTGCTTAGCTTTGCAGTTAACTCCGTGACACAACTAATTCTTTCCTAATTGAATTATGCTACAAAAGTAAACCTTTTCCACTTATTAAACATTCAGGTGTACTTGTAACATTGTCATCACTCGGGTACATCCTAATTCCACTTTTCTTCAAGAACGAACCCAAAGTATAGTCCAAATTGCGTTGAAAAAATAGTTTAATATCTATTGATCAGGTCTTCATAGAAAGGTTTATTACTGTCACAGTTTCCGAATCCACAAACTCGTTAGTCACTTTGATTGTCATCTTCTGCACCCGACCCTCCTGAGAAGTGCTCCTGAGTAAAGCTGTCCTTTGCATTTTGCGGCTTATCCAGATACAAGTTCAGTTCCTTGGAAAACCATTCACTGTTGCAATATTCCAAAACAGAAGTCACCTTCCCAAACTCGGAAATCAAGTAGTTCATATACTTGTCCAGTTTGACATGGTGTTTTGTCACAAATCCTAAGCAAAACGGGCGCACAAACCCCTAGGTTTCAGATCGTACAAGTTAAAGTCTGCACTGCATAAATACGTGAGCATCATTTTTACGCATTACTTGGGTATATTGGCAACTGCCCCCTTTAAAAATATCAGACTTTAATCCAAACTCTATTGTGCAAAGCATAATAAGAATTTTTTAAACTTTTTCTTTGATTACAGTGTATTCACTTGATCATCTTGACATCAAGTGCACCACAAAATCACTCAGTTTGTTATTCGTCTTCTCCGCTGCATAGTTAGGCACCGTGCACAATGGTATGGGTCCCTCAATTTCCGAAAACTCCGCAATGATGATAAAGTCATTGTTTTCAACCTATGAATTCTGTGAATAATTTACCCATTTAATATCCTTGCTTATCATTAAACTTACAATTAGTTTATGCATTTATTTTGCATGCAGTGCATGCATTTTGCAAAAGTACTATTGAAACAAAACGAAAAATTAACCAAGCTAAGTTAAGTTATATAGACAATTTTTATGTTAAATAGCTTAAATTAATTTAATAATATGTAATTTGGTGTGACAAAGTAAATTCCGAGGATTTGTAAACATAAACTTCTATTATTAATATTCAGTAATGTAACATCACTTCGGTGCGCAAGCATAAGGAGTATTGGTAAAGTAGCGACATAGCGGAAGAGTGTGACAACACACGTAGCAACAAAGCACCAGCTGCTGAACGATCCATCTCCACCATATATCCTACATCGTGATTATACGTTTCCTAGAATCTTGGGTTTGACGTGAGCGAAAATTTTGATCGAAATTGAAAATAAATCGTCATTGATCGACGTAACTCTATAGCCGTAATTCCTTTCATTTTTCTTAAGTAACAGTTCATCAATTTCTGCTTCGTTCCATACAACATACTGACGTTTTGAAGCTTTCTAACATTTTTCATTGAAACTGCGCAGAAAGTAAAAACCCTTCATCAAACATTCAAATAGACAGAATAAATTGAGTTGCCTTCGTGTTTCTCATCTTTGTCTGGAGGAATAGTGTTACGATATTACATTACGACGCAAGATTTGAAAAGGATCATTTGTCATTTGTATTATAGCAAAAGACATATAGGAGGGAACATTTTGCAATATTGAATTTTTCAGAAATTCTTTTGAAATTGAAATTACACAATTACTACAGTTTGACTTGTAAAGATTGAACTTTTTACAGGCAGAAAATATCCGCCAACTTTTACCAATCTAGCTTGTTCTTTCGACTTCAAAGCCTCCAATTTCTAGCTCTCATCTTTCTCCCCCAAAATCAGCAAAAAAATTTGTGTCATTTAGGTAGCCAAAAAACGGTGATGATGTGCGCTTTCTCCATTAATGAGTATGCTTCAACTTGCCATTCACGTCCCACATGATGATAATAATACCGTACTCCAACTTTTCTCTAGAAGAAACACGAAGACTTCAAAAAAAACTTTTTAAGCCTTTTGACTTTTCCTTTTTAAGTTAACTAAGTAGTTTAGCGAGAAAGCATTATTGGAAATAAGAAACTTCATTTTTAAGCTGTTCATCCTTTTCCCGATTTCTCCTTATTGCCTTTAATAATGCTCCGTCGATTCGGTGGCTGGGAGCAAGGGTCTATAAAAGTAGATGAGATTAAGAGAAGAAGCAATACAATAATAAAATGTTAGTCGAGGTGGCACTTTTACCGTTTTCCGTAATAGGTTTTCAGGTATTAGCCGGCTTTAGCCATATAAGATATTATATTATTTCGCCGTGTTACTTTGTAACGACACAACAAGCTGCTTACGCTTACGTTATTGTATTAAATTTCTATGTACTAGCTCGCATGTTGGATCTATTTTCGAAAAAAGAAAACGATTGAGCAACCAATGTTCATTGACTCGTGACACGCAGACTAAAGTCGGAATAATATTACATTACGGAATACGGTAGTAAAATGTACTGCTAAAGAAGTCTTGGACTGAAAAGTTTCTTCTTTCAGCTTCTTCTCTTTGGCTTTCAAAGTTGTCGTCTAGTGACTGTAAAGCCAGTCTACTAGACTTTTCCACTTTGCCAATCACGAAAATAGGCTTATATTATATTAACATGTCGTGTGGAAGCATCGTTTTTGTATTGAATCGTCTTCAAAATAACTCCATCACATTATTAAGGTATCAAATGTGCCGTCACTACTGTAACCTAACACCGAACAAAAGGAAAAAAGTCAGCGACGACACAGAAGTAAAACCTCTTAACGAAGGAATGTCAGCATAAGATAACGAAATTTCGTACCAACAGGGACAATTCCTGTTAAGAACGCCCTTGAGCTTGTAACCTTCTATTCTATTCTATTCTGTAACCTTGCAAATACACGCAACTACCCCAATTGGCTTTTGACCTTTTTCTTTACTTTTCAGGAAAAGCATCGCGGCACCGTAGAAATCGAACCTCCGGAAATTTCGCAAATTTTTACATTTCTCGAATACATTGGCGGTGGCAGTCAAATTCACTGCTGTTTTGCCATTGACTTTACTGCTTCCAACGGCAATCCTTCGGATCCGGAATCACTTCATCACATTTCTGAAATTGTGGACCGTACAAACCCATACGAGCAAGCTATACAAGCAGTGGGCGAAATTATTCAGGACTATGATCCATCGAAAATGTTTCCTGTATATGGCTTTGGAGCAAGAATACCTCCGAATGGGGACGTTTCCCACAATTTTCCTGTTACCCTGGGTGACTCACCCTATTGCCACGGCATCACCGGAGTTTTGGACGCTTATAGGTAATGAGCGACAAACGATAGCAACTTTACATTTGTGTACATCTGTCATGTCAAGAATAATTATGCTCCTTGACTCGTATTTCATTTTAGAAGTTGCATTCGCCAGATTCAGCTATACGGTCCCACGTAAGCATATATACGAATGCTTCCCACAAAATGTTTTCGCTTGAAATCTTTTGACGCATTATTTATTTTTACCCAAAAAATTAGACGCTTGGTATATTTCACACATTTGTATCATCCGGTAAAATTCCGGCTTTTTCATAAATAGCATTCATATTATCACCATACATGTTTTTTCTCTAGAAACTTTGCTCCGATTATCAAGAATGTTGCAACGTTGGCAAAGGAACACATGGATGGACAACACTACTACGTGCTGCTTATTATCACAGACGGGATTATTACGGACATGCCTGATACAACCGAGGTGAAATATTTAGAAAATTTTCGCCTAGAGACATGATAGTAACGATAACAGACATACCCGCTTGATTAAATTTTACCAGTTTTATATTGTTCAGGTCAAATTTGTTCTACGTCTGAAATCATTTTTAGTAGAAATCTTAATGTTTTACGTAGCTGTAGATATATTCTTCAGGTCGGGTTCGTAATACTCAATGTCTATAGTTGGCACTGAAATAAAAATGCATTCTATTCTATTCTATTCTACTAATCTGACATGATGAGATTGCAATTAAAACTGTTAAGTTTTCTGGCTCTGCTCTAGCGCAGCCATATTCCAGATCAGAGAGTAGATGTCACAGAGTCTGTGAGGTTGAGCTTCCATTATTGTCGTCGTGATTTCATTCTCTTCGTGTCGTGTCTGACGACAAGCATGTTGAGTTCAGAAGATCAGGCATTATTACAACGCATCAACTAGAGAAGCACAGAGGCAGAAAGCAAGGACAATTAAGGAGCTTACAAGTTTATAACAGAAGGATTTACTCTGCAGAAGTGCAAAGCATAGGAGCACAAAACATCATTCTTCACTCGGTAATTCTTACCAAGAAGAACTAAAACCTTTGTGGGGTATTACGAGACGGACTCCAGTTTACCTAGAAAAACAACATTTTCCGAATATTGATGTTTTGTGTGTAAAGAGCGTAATATTTGAGTGTATCTCTATAGTGCATCTACGTTTATGAGATAGATTATACTTTGGGATAATGATAACAATAAAATGGTAGGATAAATGAGGCGAAAATAATGAATATTATTCTCATTTAGCAAAATAGTTATCTTACCAAAATAGTCATGTTGCCTTAGGACACTATATGACCAAGCATTTTACCCATGTTTCAGATTAGGCAGGCATGATTATTGTTGGCATTACAACAATTTAATGACTATGTTTCCCGGTTTTTAATTGTGCATTTAAAAGGCCATCGTGGAAGCTTCTCGTTTACCCTTGTCTATAATTATTGTTGGCGTGGGCACGGCCAACTTCCAGCAAATGGACATTTTGGATGGTGATACTGTGCGACTTTCGGCAAATGGCGTATACGCGGAACGCGATATTGTACAATTTGTGCCGTATCGAGATTCCCGTTCTTGGATGGCTACGATTTGTCCTGAAATTGCGGGTAAATGGAGCAGCAGTTACGATAGTACGAGTCGTCTGGCAAAGGTAAAGCTGGCTAAAGAGGTCCTAGCTGAAATTCCAGATCAGCTAACTGGTTTCATGAAAAGCCGGAGTATTCTGCCAATGAAACGGCAACCGATGCCATCCACCAGTAAGACTCAGCAACCAACCTCAAGTGAGTCTGTCACGGTTGGGGTGAAGGGAGACGCTCCGTCCGCTTCACCTGAAATCCGGACAAAACCCCAGCAGGGAAATGGCGTGAAAGGGAGAAAGCTTCGAAAGCAAAATTCGTCACAGGATTCCCAAACGTCGAACAAACCGGCTGCTGCAAATAAATCCAACCATAACAATAATCTTCATAATTCCCCATCTACAACAACCGTGGAACAAGATGCAGCAACAAGCAAACAATCGTAACTTTTTTCTACATCCGGTTATGTAAACATTTAAGTATGCCTGGTGTTCATTCTGTTTCTGTTCTGAACACACAATTTTTTTCGAATACGTGTGGCACATAATTCCGTGTGTGTACATCGTAAATTAAGCAAACAATAATTTATTAGGAATGTCCCAAGGCGTCAATCTAGATTTCCGTTTCTTGCTTATTATTGCTTAACTTGTTTTTTGCATTTGCAACATTCCTGTGAAGCTTAAAATGACGTACTAGAACGCAGAAAACGCTTGTAAAAATTATGGTTGAAGCAGTATTACTCAGACCCTGTTATTTATTACAAATTTTCTGAAATACCATCTGAACATAATTTTTTGACATGACATCATATTCCAAGATTCCAAGACAAGCAACTTTGAGCCTAGTATCTAAGTAAAAGCTCCATTACTTGTCTTTATTAAGCACGATAGAAAATATCGTAATATTTTCCACTAGTATGATTTGTTCTGCTAAAGTCACATCTGGTAATCTATGAAAAATGCAGGCCACAACAAAAATGTTTATATTTAATTTAATACACTTTTTAAAAACATTTTATACACGTGCAGATTCAGTTCATTTCTATATAAATTTGCCTGGATTTTTATTCCTTAATTTCTTGCCTGATCAAAATTCTTGAAGTTTCCGCTTGACAACTTTTGTTTGAAAACCATGAATTTGTCTACACATTTGTCCTATTGTACAGCATACAACACCAGGTGGTGTAAGCCTAGACAATCAACTTTAAATGCAGAGGTTCCAGATCGGTTACTTCAAAGGTATCATTTTGATAAAGTAGCTTTTACAATAATGAATAAAAATAAATGCGTTCCACGTTTTTCTTCTACAATGGCAAAATATAAAAATATCTACATTGAAACTCTTTAGACAAATGCATGCGTAACCTACTTACTGTGAATCAGTAAGAAAGGTTTGCCTGGGGGAACTCGAGACGAGACGAGGTTCCGTGTTCCGTATTCTCAAACACGGGCATTCTCCTGGAGAGAAAGAATTCTGAATTTATGATGATCACAATCACACATAATTATATTGTAGAGGCATGTATTAAATGCTATATTGGCAAGAGTTTTGTAAAGTATCTACGTATATATATGTTCTATGAAACCTAATAATGTAATGTGGTATAATTCGTTGTACTCCGGAAATGAAATCTTGAAACCTACAACAAGGTACGTGACTAAAATATACTAAGCGATACATTCAACCATTTTTTCGTTCAACTTTAACTGGACCTACGACCTTTTCACATGAGTTGAAATGACAGAGCTCTAAAAATAAAGTCTTTAGGAAAGTTTCTTTAAAAGCAGAGTTCCAAGAGTGATTTAAGAAGTTCATGTTTGAACTACTAAAATGTAAGTATCTTGTACACGAAGGTAATATAAACTTAGGAGTTGTAAATTAGGTTATTGGTTGAAGTTGAAATTTTATTCTATAGATAAAAATATCGGAAGCAATATAATTGCCTAAAATTGACCATAATTTACGCAGATCATGCAGTAATGAAACTTGTAAGCCGCATTGGATCTTACAACTTTAATGGTCTCAGAAAATTGTATATGTTATTATGGTTTTGTTATGCTGTCAAAAATGTCCACAAAAATGGATATTACAAAAGCCACGCTGTGATGTTGAAAAGGAATTGGTGTGTATTCTAAAAAATTGGCTAAAAGAAAAATGCCAAAATTAGAAAATATATTTTGACTTTAAATTAGATAAAAACTTCAACACAAGTTGGTTCATATATTGTGCACTGTACAAAAAAAATCTTTGAAAATTCAACTTTGAACATAAGTTATAAATAAATATATTATGGATAGTAAAGTAAGGATTGTTGAAATTGGCAAAATTACCTGATTGATGTTTGATTACAATGTTGATGATAGGATGTAGGCTTGAGAATTATCCGTTGGTTCAAATAAAAGCAAATTATCAAGAAAACATGTAAATTGGTGTCAAAGATTAAATAATAAATGTATTAAAAGCATGTGACAAAATCTAGTTAATTGTGCCATGTATAGAGGTGTCGATCGATGGGTTGTGTTCTAGCGTTAATGTTAATGTTTGTTGGAAATAAAGTAAATAAATTAATAAAAACAATTGATAACATCTTTGAACGGTATGTTTATTTTTACAAATTAGCCATCCAATTCAGGAATACGGCTCGTCAGATCTTTCCACAAATATACATTGGAACACCAACACTAGGTAAATACATAAAAATTCGATTCGTAAAGAATCGCATATATAATATAATAGCAAAGTAGCCAAACAGGACTAGAGACATTTTTTGAAACGAACTAAATGACAACGAAAAAGCACTACTAATCTCATGTTTTCCTACGCTTTTACCTTATGAAAACAATGAAGTTTATCTTTACTTTGCTTATAAATATTTCGATATCAATGTCAATAAATCAATCCATATTTACACAATAAAAAGTTAAATTAAATTAACGTGTACATGAATGAACACACTTTCACGACCTCTTCTGAACAAAGCAAAAGGTTGCACGTACACAAATACATATAGCTTAATGTAAATGGTAAATAATTAGCCCAGAAAGGGATATTATCCGATATCATCCATTCGTTCTATACTCCCTGTTGTATGGTTGTTAACTGTTCAATTACTAGATAATACTTTAAAGTCACTTAATTTACGCTCAGATATAAAATATTCAATGAAAGGAGCACATCACATTTGTCGGGGAAATTAGCAGTATCCTACTTTGAAGAAAATTACAACAAAACGTTTAAACAACTCTTAAATGTCAAAATATGTTTACATTACAAAAGGACAAGATACATTAATTATAGGCTGCTTAAAAATGAAAATTTAAACGCGCAATATTTCTAAACACTTGTTGTAACAAATGGCTATCCAGTCTGGTTGAGTGGCTCCCCATTGAATCTGATTTATTTCACCCTCTGCTGCAGTATAAGCCAGGATTGGATCTTCAATGGCTCGTGGCATTCCTTGAAATAACAAGTTTCAAAATGTGTTCAAAATGCATTTTTGCAATCGTTAACTTTTGATATAAAGATTCATTTTTATAAAAAGTTACCTGCAATATCCCAAATGAGTGCCTGATGATCATCCCCTGCCGTGCAAATATGACAAGCCGAATGTGGTGCCCAGGCTAGTCCATTCACGCATGCTCTGTGATTGTTTAATCTCGCTACAGGAGTGCATGGTACCCTCACATCCAAAATGACCACCTCACATGCATCCATGGCAATAGTTGCCAAAAAGTTTGGATCCTGTTTGTTCCACGCCAATCGCAACAATGGTGTGTGACTTTGATCCTCGTAAATAATAGTGGAGTGTTCCAGATGTCGAAGATCAAACATTCTGACCGACCCATCGGCTCCCACACTGGCAAACATGTCCCTCCCTCCCCCTGCTCTGCTGAAGGCAATGTCATAGACCTCCTTATCATGTGCAATTAGCTGCGTCTTCACGTGTCCAGTAACTGACGAAGTTCTTCCAATCGCTTGTCGTGTCTCCAGTCCCCAGATTGTGCAAGTGGTGTCAATGCTACTGGTCCCAATTAAATTGGGATCCACCTCATTCCAGTCAAAGCTGGTGAGGGGCGCACAAAAGTCCGAGTTCTTGTTGTTGTTCAACAAGCATTCCAGCTTAATCTCGCTGTCTGCACTTCTCCACACGCGCAGATAATCTCCCGAGGTGGCCAACAAATCCGGATATATCCCTTTATTATCCGGAATCCAAATGATTTTTGTAGCTGGATAGGGATGGTCCAGGGTAGACTTGGGAACAAATTCCGCACTATCCTCGTCCAACGAAACGATCTGTACCTTGTTGTTATATTCCTCCACAAAGGAGCCCAAAGCTAACCTGAACCGCTTATCAGGTCGAACTGACCAGTTCATTGCGTACAGGGGCCAAGGGGCCTCGTACTTGTAAATCTCCTTCCGCTTAGTTGTCTGCGTCATTTCTGACAATTTATAAATCTTCACTCCTGTCAAAACTCTTTATCCTTCTCGTCACTGACTATGTAGCTGTCCAGTTAAGTTTTAATCTATAATTATTAGCAGAAAAACACCAAAACTGACATTAGTTTACCAACCCCACACATCTAACCTTTAAATTAAAATGGTTTGTACACTTTAGCTTACCAAATTAGTTTTCCACTATTGCCACCTCGCTATCCCACACTATAACACCCCTGATTAATTAAAGTGCCTCCTAACTACCGTTAATACCGTTAAAACTCCTGATTTTTACCGTCACTCCACAGAATCACGTCATCCCAGAGACTCCCGTCATCTGTGTCTCTGTAAATAGCAGCTAGCGACAACAGAAGAGTGATACTCAAAGCAAATCCTGAATAGGCGTCAGTCAGAGTGTCACGTCACCAAATTGTGCCTGTTAAGAAACTAGAAAAGTAGCCCATTTAATGATCACTTTCTTTGTGAATGCCACCTACACCCAAGCAAAACAGTAAATGCGTCGCAAATGCATGCAGAAAGAGGAAGAGTGTACAGAAAAGTATGTGCTCTGTGCATGTCCAGAAGAGATGTGTGTAATTGAGTATACAAGCCAGAGGGAAAGCGGTGGTAAATTTGAAAGGCTTACTATTTCATTTAGCAAGCCGCTTGCCTTCTTCAAAAGAACTTCAGCTTGTGAGCCTTGTTTACAGGTACGTAAAGGATTGGAATATTTGTCAGCTCAGTTGCTAAAGTTTTGAAGGAAACTTGGAAAAATTTGGAAGGGTTTAGGTAAGCACCTTTGTTTAGCGGGTTATCAGTGACATGTCAGTTTGGAGAGTGAAATAATTGTTATTATTACTTTGTTTTTTAGATAATCGTTGTAAGCAGAATGTCGATCGGAGTACCCATTAAAGTTCTGCACGAAGCAGAAGGTCACATTGTGACCCTGGAAACAACGACTGGAGAGGTTTTCCGTGGAAAGTTGCTGGAGGCGGAGGACAACATGAACTGTCAGATGAGTAATGTCAACGTGACGTACCGGGATGGGAGAAACAGTACGCTGGAGTTGGTGTTCATTCGAGGATCAAAGATTAGGTTTATGATACTGCCGGACATGCTGAAGAATGCGCCCATGTTCAAAAGGATAGGGGCGAAAGGTCCGGGCATTGGGGCGGGTGCAAGGGGTAAAGTGACCATGATGAGGGGTCAGAGTAAGTTTTAACATTGACAACATTGCTAATACTGGGATTTATTTGCTGATTTGAGGAGTGAGTTGTCGTACTAACGGGACGATTGTTTTGTGAAATTGTAGGTCGAGGCAGAGGAAGAGGTGGAGGGCCTGGAAGAGGACGGGGTGGAGGTAGCTGGCAAGGTGGACCGCCTAGAGGGAAGCAATAACCGTAGTATTGGGGGCTGTGTGAAGTGGGCTATTTTCAGAATTTTCTCTAGGGATTATGTGTTTTTCTACTTGTATTACGTAAATATTACACTGAATTTTTCGTCGTGTGATGTGTCTTGATTTATAGCTTCGTAAAGTATATGCGATAGAAAATGTACCTCTTTGATAAACTATTTCATTCATTACCTAGTTCAAACTACTATTAAAAACCATGAGTATGAGTTGTATAAGGACGAAATTAACTGCATGATTGTGTTGTATAAGTGTATTGAAATAAGAAACTTTTAATTAAAAAGTTTTTAAAAGCTTTGTCGAACGAGGTTTTTAGTTGTGTCATGTTTATTTGTACCAGTTAGCGTTACTTATTGTCTATTTACTAATAACTTAAGACGGCGAGGTTACTTTCTCACCATACGAAATTTCCATAATTGGTTTAATGCCAATCTGGCAATGCAGGGCTTTTCTGTCACTTCTTTGTATGATCTAAACGGATAATAAAATAGGTAAGACCATTAAGACTAAGAGTTGCGTCTCATGAAATAATAGCTGTATTATTCTGTACTCACCCAACGTTAGTCAAACACCATCCAGATTCTGGATTCATTATCAAAAACTTGTCTGTTGTGACTTGAGTGACATTCCATTGTTTTTTATACGTGTAAACATTTTTCGTTGGCTCAAATGTCACCGTGTTTTCTGTGGTGTTGAAAAGGACTGGTGTGAAGTCGTATAGCCCCATTGACTGAAAATCTGTAAACACATTCCTAAATTAAGTTTCCTTAAAACTGTATGACTTATTTGTATAGTATTTCACTTACCACTGACCATCCATTTTTGGTTAACGTCATTTGTCCACTTTTCTGGCTGAATGATTTTGTATGTATTCATGGGACTTTCGCGTAGTGTGAGAAACTGGAAAGAATCATTTCACATAAGTATCTTCATTAAACTAATTTTACTTAAAGTATTTTAAAATGACACTCAACATACTCCCCTATCCACTCCGCTTTGTATAGTGTACATGGAGTTTACAAGAAATTGGTCTACAAAAGAAATACAAAGATCCCATCACACATTTATTATTGAAATTGATTATGAGATGTTTGGAAAATGTTTGCTCACCCATCCCAGCACTGCAACTCCGAAGATGCCATGCTAGAGCCAGGCAAACCACCGAGAATACTCCACTTCCGAAAAGTTTACCTATATACATGGCTCAATCAATTAGTGATACTCGTAACTGTGATCGAAGCTACTTACCCGTTTGCAGTGTATATCGGTAGACTGTTTATTTAGATCTGTGACAATTTTCGATTTCAACTTATCCCTTTATTTACACGGTAGGTTTTAAATGCGCAGCAAAAGCACGGGTCAAAGAAGCGGATGCAGCTTTTGGCAAGCAATCCACTTTTTTTTATGATTCCTATTTTATCGCCACATCACTTTAAAGGGGCCATAATAATTGAAGCTGAGGGTACTTATATGCACTTGACAAGTTGTTAAGTCATTAATAGCTCATTGTCTGGTACAACACATTGTCGCAAAATAATCTTCTCTAAATCAAAACGGATGCGGATGCTGCTGCAGTTGCACCATACAGAACAGGTTTTATAATAGGGTTCATTTTACTCGCGCTTGAAAGAATGGGTGCTTGTAAGCGCACATGTCTGAAGGTTGTTAGCGTTACCGAATGTTTTCTTTCAAAATTATAATATTATAGCATCTTAAAATTAAATGCTCTACTTGACAGACGTAATGGCATCAAAACAATGAGACAACAAAGAAACGGAATGATTAGCTACTATACTACAACTAGCAGCTTATTTTTATGGGATTTGCGAGACATAGTGCTGATGATAGTGTGAGATTTTTCGACACTTTAGGCTATCTTCAATTATAAGGCGAAAGAGGAAAGTTGATTTATTTACTGCCTGATAATTTTTCATTGCTTTTTATCCACTTTGCTTTATAATATTATGTAACGTAATTATCCGTCTTTTTAAGGTAATACAGTACAGGAAATGGCAGTTCAGCAGAATGGTTTGACTCGAAATACTTTCATAGGTACCTTTACTATTTGCGACTGAATGAAAATCATAATAATAAATTGTCTGCAAAATCACGAATGCTTCCTTTTGTTTTGTCTGGTTTTCCTAAGGAAATTGGTAAATTATTAAAATCAATTTAATGAATTCAACCGACACGAAGTACGTTGCCCGTCAACTTGTTCATTTCGATTCAAGCGTCTCAAGTAACCCCAACATTGGATTTTAATTGGTTATGCATGAAGATGGAGGAAAAAGTCGCCAGCCCCGATGAATTATGACTCATAATTAAATGATAACAAAACAAAGCTTCTAACACTGAACTTATTTACTGGGTTTTATTCATATTATGTTCACCCTTTAAGTTTACGCATGAATGCAGTAAAATGATATTATGGTAAACATCAAGTTCCAGTCTGATTAATGTCTCTTCTTTTTAACAAAATTGATCCTTCGTTTGCTACCGCTCCTAATTCCTAGTTTTTGTGAAGTTCCTTTTCCAGAGAAAATCCAGAAGGCAAGTCTAATCAACAACTTTACCAGATAGTATACAAACAGTATTGTTGTAATTACAACGGTTATCAAGAAGAAAATTACGTCTATGCAATGATACTGAACGATGGATAGCTCCATTGCGGCAGAGCGCAAGTGGTAAGCGCCCTTGTGCCTCAGAACGTATTCTGTCCAAAATACAGCTCTATCTAACGCGCTCTCCGGTTCATCGCGAAAAATTTTGGAAAGATGCTTGGCCCGTTGCATGTACCTGGAATCGTCAAGCACTCGTCGGATTAAGGAAGTTAACTTGGCTTCATTCAAATCCAAAATTTCTCCTTTGACTCCAAAGCCTAGAATTTCAGCCTGTTTCATATTGGCATCTTGGTCAACTGACAAGAAATTTTCAATATGAATTTTATTGCATGTATATTTTTTAACTGGATCAGATTAAATTTTAGATTTTTACCAAAAACTGGCATGCCCAAAACTGGAACCCCATGATAAACCGCTTCTTCTGTGCTTAGCAAACCCCCGTGAGTAATAAACAGCTTAATATTTGGATGACCTAACAAATCTTGTTGAGGGAGCCACTTTACCAGCTTGACATTTTTTGGTAAATCGGGCATTCCCTCATCCTTTTCCCATTTCCAAATCACACGCTCCTTCAATTTCCCGAATGCTTTGACAAACTCCTTTCTGCTGGCTTCTGGCATTTGACTGGCTTTCACAATGGAGCCCAGA
Organism: Entomobrya proxima; assembly: GCA_029691765.1. Taxonomy (NCBI): domain Eukaryota; kingdom Metazoa; phylum Arthropoda; class Collembola; order Entomobryomorpha; family Entomobryidae; genus Entomobrya; species Entomobrya proxima. The sequence continues at coordinate 22,973,826 of CM056170.1, read as the reverse complement.
CTGAAAACTATTAGTCCTTCTTTTGCCCCATCCGACCATTCCTGTAGATCCTTTGGTAATGGTTTTGGTGGTTTACAATGAATTCCACCAATTTCTATTATATTTGGCAAATATGGCCGGGGATTGGTAAGGGCAAAGTGACTATTCATCAAAATTAAGCTGCCTTGCTTTTTGTAAATTTCTCGAATGGATGGCAAATTCGGATCTCCTAATCTGGCCCGGTATGTTGCTTCTAAGTACGGCCGTGTCTCCATGTCCACTAGCACCGAAATGAAGGCATTGTAAAGAAAATTTTTAACGCGTTGTTTGAAAGTTAGCTGAGCGGAAATGTCGCCCAAAGGGAATGCGGGTACGAAACTGGAAGGTAAATGAGTTCCAAATAACTCTGTCATTGCCGACGGAACTGGCAATGACGCTATGAAAATTATGGGACTTCCAATTTTGTGCATCATTCCAGCGAAGCAGTCTTGAAATAGGATATTCACAATAAGCAAATCAAACTTTTGGTTAGCTAGATTGGCAAACTCGGGCATGTCGTATAGCTTATTGCAGTACTTTTGTTGCCATGGCACTTGCAAGCTCCAAAGTTTGTTTTGTCGACGAATATTAAAAGGATCCGGATAGTCTCGTACAAACTCTTCGTGATCTATGAGAACTAGTTGAGAAACATTTTTGTGCGCCTTGGGAAGATTTTGGAACTCTATAGGAGACGCAATAATTAGCTCATAGAGTCCGCGTTCGAAAAGTGCAGTTGCAAGAGGTTCGAAAACGTTGGCCATGCTCTTTGAGGACATTGGCAAAAGTAAAAGAATTTTCTCGGCAGCAGTGAGTGGAACAAGGTATGGCAAAGATACCACTGTTATGACGTAGACCGGAAAATACAATTTTTTGAAAATCATTTTGATTTGGCTGGAATTGGAACTCTGAAAAATTGGAAAAATTTGTCTATGGTCAAGCCTTTAAACAAGAGAACTGAAATGTGGCATGGAATATTTTGGATTTTGTTGCAAGTTCATTCACTTTTAATCTGTAACATGACAAATTGACAATACTTGAATTTGTCGTGATAATAAATGCTAACAAGCTTTACTGATTTGAAGTTCAGTGATGAGTAACACACAATACGCAGAGTTGTTTTTAGAGAGAGAGATAACGAATTTGGATAAAGCTCGTACAAAGAAATGCATTGTTTTGTGTTTGCACTACTGAAAAAATGTTGAAAATGCATAATATTTTGTGAAGTCACAGCAAAATCCCTTCCCGTTCTATCAGAACCATTGATTCATGACTAAGGTTGTGATACATTTTACGTTAATTGTTGGATGCCTAATAAATTCAACCCCTAGAATTTTACTATTAAAAGTTAAAATAAACCTTATGAACCTTTGTCATTTGCTTTCAAAGGAAGTTTAAGAAGAGGATTTAGAGAATTATTGTTCAGTAAAACTCCTAATCTTCACCATTGACTGTTTCTGTTAGTTTACTGTATCGTATCTATTTTATCACTTCATGATCATGTGCTTTGCATTAGTACTGACTGGACATATGTACCATTAAATCCCTATTAAATACTCAATACAATAATGTCTATGTTTTGTCATTTCATATTTGCTTATCTTTAAACAACATTTGTGTACAACAGAAGTTTGTTGGTAGGAAATTTAGCATTCGTAAATCTGAGTCATATTTTAAACTCCTCTGGAACACTAAACAGCGCAATAATATCAGTTTTGAAGAAAAAGATTCTTTAGAAGAATGGTTTCCAAAACATTTCCTTGTGCACTTGTAAGTGTTTTTATATTATCGCTATCGCAATGCAACGCAGCGAACATCCTTTTTGTCTTGCCAATGTCTTCGAAAAGTATGGCAAACAATTTTGAGCCAATTGCAATTGCTTTGGCGGAGCGTCATCATCTTACCATCGTCGGTCCAACAAAATTTAAAATAGCTAGTAGCAACGTAACTCAATTAATTCCCATATCCGTAGATGAGCTGATTGCAGACATTCCGAATCCCTTTGAAACTCGAAAACAAAATGACCTCTACAGAATACCTATACCCTGGCAGTTGAAATATTGCAACAAGCTGTACGAAAATACTGAACTATTGAATGTGATAACGAATCATACCGTAGATCTAATATTTTCCAATACACAATACCATGACTGCCTAGCTGGTGTTTTTCATAAACTCCAAAGTCCTATAATTTTCATAGCACCGTTGCCAATACCATCGCCAATGACGGAGTTATTTGGGACATATTTGCCATCAAGTTATATTCCCAATTTTGCGTTGGGAGATATTTCTGCTCAATTAACTTTCAAGCAGCGAGTGAAGAATTTTCTGTACAATGTCTACTACTCATTGATGCTGGACATTCAAACAAGACCGCGATTGGAACAAATTTATAAAAGTAGTCTGGGAGATCCGAATATTCCTTCCATTCGGGAAATTTATAAAAGGCAAGTCAGTTTGATTTTCATGAATAGTCACTTTGCACTAACCAATCCTCGACCATTTTTACCAAACATTGTGGAAATTGGAGGAATTAATTGCAAATCACCAAACCCACTACCAGAAGATCTGCAGCAATGGGCGGATGAGGCAAAAGACGGATTTATTATTTTCAGTATGGGATCCATACTAAACTTGAGCACAATGCCAGAGTACATAAAAGACGCGTTAATCCTGACGTTTGGAAAGCTGAAGGAACGCGTAATCTGGAAGGGAGATGGAAATGAAGCAATACCAAATTTACCAAAAAATGTAAAAATGGTCAAGTGGTTACCACAACAAGATTTATTGGGTCACCCCAATGCTCGACTATTTATTACCCATGGAGGCATTCTCAGCACAATGGAAGCAGTGTATCACGGTGTTCCAGTTTTAGGAATGCCAGTTTTTGGTAAGTAATTTTTTAAAAATGAACTTGGGTATGCAAGAATATAATATGCATGTAACAATCTTTTGCTTTTGCTCAAGTTGACCAAGATGCCAACATGAAGCAAGCGGAAATTCTAGGATTTGGTCTGACGGTAGAGATTCTGGAACTCAGTGAAGCGAAACTGTTGCCTGTGGTTCGAAGAATTCTTGACGATCCGCGATATAGGCAGAATGCAAGGGAGAGGTCGATTCTGTTTCGAGACCAACCTGACACGCCTCTGGAAAAGGCTGTGTTTTGGACGGAATACGTATTGAGACACAAAGGAGCTTATCATCTCAAATCTGCTGGAATGGACCTTAACTTTGTCCAGTATCATTGCATCGACGTGGTAGCATTCTTGTTAGCTATTACGTTATCAATTATGTTGCTGGCGTACTACATTTGTAGACTGGTACTAAAAGCTGTTTATCGATTCTTGTCAAAATACATATCTTCACCAGATATGCACATTATTGGAAAAACTTTACAAAGCAAACCGAAGAATCATTAATTGTGGTCCCTCTTTTGAATTAAAGATTTAAGTCACTTTGTAAAACATTTATTACTGAAATAAAAATAGGTACGCTATTATGAAAAAATGATTTTACATGCTGGACATTTTGCAAATATTAGTGCTGTTATTGTTTTAAATCATGCACATACAAAAACACTCAAAGTAGCATTACGGATTGAAAAATCTAGTTAATTCTCATCATGATAAAATTTGAGAGGAAATTCTTAAAAAACATAATTGCATAGCATTATTGGATAGCATATCTTACTCATATCCAAGCAACGTTTTTGATAATTCTTAATATACGTATTTGTAGAGCATATATGTTTGTAAATTCAAAGTTAGCAAAACCCATCACCCATGTAATCATAGTATAACTAGGTTTACGGTTTTGAAAAACATGGCTCACTCTTT